>JASCZW010006277.1:0-102481 GCA_034211315.2 Aedes japonicus
CAAACTGTGTATTATCTGGGTAAGAAGAATGTTCTGATAGAAGTTTGAACTCCTTATTACTCAAAAAAAAACTCATTAAAAAAAGCGTCTGTTCTATGTAATGTTCATTCATTTAGTTGCAGGCGTAGCAACGCTCGCACTGGGATCAGCTAGTTTATATATATATATATAGATAGATTATATTTAAAAAAAAAAAGGCGTTTCCGTTTTATTCCGTTGAATTTCAACTATGACCTTTTCATTTTCACGTGTCACCTAATAAGATTTGTTTCATTTTTACAGTTACGAAATAATTTCTAGTATTATAAGATCATTTTGGTGAATGTGAAATTATAGTCAAAACAAACAAGACGTATTAACAATGGAACAATTTGAAACATGATTCAGTTTAATAAGTTGATCTGAGTTTAAAATAAAATAATCTACATTCCGTTAACCCACAATCAATCAATCAACTAAAGGTTTTACTTTCGGTTAGACCAGCACATTTGTGTAAAGTATGCCTCTTACTGGCGCGTTCTTTAAACATAATTCATTTGTATGCCTTTTTCCCTCGCACCTCTAAATTAGTATCATTTCTGATCAATGACATGAATCTTTTTGTAAAAATGCCGTCAACACTAGGTTCACCATCAGCAGCGAAACACATCGAGTTAGTTGAAAAAAAAACTTGCGAACTCGTATATCTATAGCATCTGGTAGTTCGACCACCGAAAGCAACGCAATTTCAAAGCTTTATGGCATTCGAGACGAAGCTTCATCACGCTACCGTTTGTCAAGAGAGCTTTTTCAACTTCGTTGCTTGTTATGTACTGATGAAGCGTTCGCCAATGGTTGTTCATCCACCCAACTCATAGATCTGGAATGGCTGAAAAACATAAAAGACAAAAAATGAATCGTTGCAAGCCCAATTTGTCAGCTTATTTCCAACATGATTTATTAAATAAACAGATGAGCTCAACTAAATATGACCAACAGTATGCATCAAATGAGTCGTTTCGGACACTATCAGATCTTGAATCATTCAAACATATGTAAATACCGAAAATTAATTGTCGTGCTCGGTAATTTTTCACCGAAAACACAACAGCTGACGCTCGGTAAAACCTTCATATTAATGTCCATTTTGCACACAACTATTTTGAGAAAATGTTCAGCCTTGTTTGAATCAAATTTCACCTAACGACTGAACGACTGTTGAGATTTCGGTAGAAATGGCACATGTTCATTTCATGGTTTCTATGCGGGCGCTATTGCAGGCAGCAGTTGCAATGAATGTAGCGGATCAATCACAAAACACTCAAGAAAGTTCATCCCCAGTAGGAGATAGCTTAACAGGGGGGTCAATGAAACACAAGAAGTTAGAGCTGGAATTAAAATGGCTATAATGTGGACCTACGAATTTAAATTCTGCGATTTAGAGTTTCGCTTCGACTAATGTTTCGTCTCAACCAAATCATTATTTTATATTTCTAGAAAGCGCAAATTTTGATCCATGGGTCTAGCGGGAATGAAATGGTTTTCGAAGCATTTGAGCAACCGAAATTAAACCAGTTTTAAGGTGTTTATGATCAGGAAAATGAGTTTCAAAGAGTCATGCACAGGCAATATTCTAGTTTCATCAAAAACGGTTTATTATTCACCGAGCTGTATCACTTTGAATCTGGACAAAATTTTGCTAGTCTTCTCCTTTTTGATCATCCCCTGTATGTTGTGGCCTAGTTAGAATTGCAACATAGACTTTTGCGCGTATTTCGGATAAACATGAACAATAGAGTATTCTATTTTAATTAAAATATTTGACTTTATGTGAACTTTTGAGAGAAAATACAAAAAAAAATGAATCATCTCGATTTCGAAGAAATTTGCAGGCTTTTCCCGGAATACGTTACATCAACCACCGCACATTATTCTCATCCAGCGTTTTGGCAATCTTATTTCACTTAGTTCTCAATTCATTGATGCTTTACACGACACTGCCATTCACCTTCAGCTTCCTCTTCATAATAGCCCAAAATCTCTCTATCAGTCTGAGCTGGGGACAGTTTGGTTCTTTCGGTATAAACTGAATCCCGTTGCTTTCAAACCACTGTTGCAGTATTTTACTGTAATGACAACTTTTGGAGGCATTCCCTATGAATTAAATGTCTTATCAGTGATGAAAACCTTGGTCTTCCTACCGCAGCTACATATGCCTTGCCAAATCATGTATTTACGTGTAAATTTATCTGCAATCCCAAACTTGAATTTGGCAGGAACATTTCTCCGAGCCGTTACTAAGTAAAATCTTTGTCTCAGTAGCTGTTTGAAATCGGCCTTTACATAGGTTTCATCATCCATGAGGAGACAGCCATTGAATTTGTGTCAACACCTGATCATATAGTTTTCTGGCACGGATTCTGGCCACATTGTTCTGGTTTTGATACCTATTTGTTTGTCTACAGGCACGGTATGACGAATCCGTTGCACAGTACTGCATGAGGCGCGAAATTTTTTGGCCAAACCGCAGTGTTCCGAAGCTCAGTGAGTCGGGAGGGTTTCACGGGTTGGTCACGTTTTTGTCGTTTTTCTTCTCAACACAAATACTTCCGTTTTTTGCAGTTTATTATCGTCAATAAAGAAAATGTAATGTTTCTTCACATAATTTATTGCAAACTATTAAAATGCGTTATAATTCACTAAATTCAATTTACCAATTTCTTATTCTAGTTAACCATTCGTTAGAGTGCACAATTTGAATTTCACTATTTCGCTAGTTCCACTATTTCTCGCTGCTGCAATTCTGCTAGTCTTCGCAATCCGAATAAGAGAGCCCTGACGTTTTCCTTCGGTGTTTATATTGGCTGATTCATCGGAAGTCATCGATGACGCTGATGACACGACGTGGAGACACGTCATCGATTTTGATTCAATGCAAGAGATGCCTATGTGGTGAAGTTCATCGATGTTGCAATGATGGCAATAACAGGTACGGTGAATTCGCTTCTCACGCATGTTGTACGAACACGCAGTCTAAGATGTTGGGGTTTGCTTGATGACTTTGTTCCGCATTTGACGATTGACTTCTGCTTTAGTGACTTCTGCAACATGCTCTTTGAAACGAATATTGAGATTTATGATGATGTTGTTTGAGAAGGAAATCATTTCTCATCACCATGAGGCTCTAGGAGTAGACAGCACTTTTTGTTGCTAGAACAAATACTACCTCACAATGCCCTCCGCTCAATTTCAAAAACTACTTCTATTCAATTTTCACAGCCTGCCGTGCGCTAACGGAACTATCAATACTTTCTCTTAACAACTTTGTTCTAGCAAAAAAAAAGTGCTGTCTACTCCTAGAGCCTTATGGTGATGAGAACTTATATCCTTCTCAAACAACATCATCATAGATCGTTACTCCGCGTATGGGAGAATACAAAGAAAGACTATATCAGTATTGAGATTTAGTTTAATTTGTCCAGTGTAAATTGTTCAGCAATGGCCACGAGTTATTTTGTAGACCCCGGATTTGTTTAGACTGTAAATGGGGTCTTTAGCAGAACCTAAGAGAGTTTTAAGTTGATTATTTTAACTAGTAAAAACTAATCAAAACCAAAGTTCCGTAGGATTGGTCGTAGTTGTGTCTTGTGGTTATCGTATGTCATTGCTATTCTTTTAAGTTGTGGTTGTGTTTCTGCAAGTGTGGTGAGTGATTGATTATATTGTTTTTGTGTTTTTTTGTAGTTGATTACGTTTTGTATAAATTTTCGAGAGTAACCATTCAAGTGTGCTGTGTCAAAAATGTATTCGAGTTCTTTAGTTATGCCGTTAGGAATTAGTGGTAATGTATGTAATTCTGTATTCTGTCTTCACAGATGGCTCAAAAATTGGAACAAAAACGGGAGCAGGAATCTTCGGCCCTGGGGTAGAAATGTCAGTGGCGATGGGAAACTATCCAACGGTTTTCCAAGCGGAGATCTTTGCTATAATAAAATGTGTCAACGTTTGTCTGAAGAGAAAATATAGATATGCAAATATTTGTATTTTTACAGACAGCCAAGCGGCACTCAAAGCGTTAAGTAATTATAAATGTACATCCAAACTTGTCTGGGAATGCATTCTTTCATTGCGAAAGGTGTGCCAAGAGAACTCTGTAAATTTATTCTGGGTTCCGGGGCACTGTGGCATTGAAGGCAATGAAAGGGCAGACGAGCTTGCTAAACAAGGTTCAAATGCACAGTTTATTGGCCCAGAACCATTCTGCGGTATATCATACTGTGCCATAAAAATGGAATTAAAATCTTGGGAAGAGCAAAGGGTGATGACCGATTGGTTGGTCACCACAAAGTGTTCTCAAGCGAAAAGGTTTATAATTCCAAATGTTACAATTAGTAAAAAGCTTCTGGAGCTCAATAAGAGAGTTCTTTGTACCTACACGGGCCTAGTAACCGGACATTGCCCGAGTAGATATCATTTGAAGAACATTGGCCAGGTTCAGAATGATATCTGTCGTTTCTGTAACATGGAACGTGAAACCTCGGAACATCTGCTTTGCAGTTGTGATGCTGTGTACAAGAGCAGACTTAAATTTCTGTACAGTGGCTATATGCAACCTAAAGAAATTTGGACTGCAAATCCTGGTAAGGTGGTGGGTTTTATAAACTCAATTTTGCCTGACTGGGAGACGCGTCTTAGGCTGGTCACTTGACAAATGGTGATCTAGCTTTAAGATGCGAATTAGTATAGTAAACAGGGGTATATCACAAAAGTTCAACTCAGTGGACGCAGTGATTCTACGCCCCAACAAAAAAAAAAAAAAAAAAAAATGTATTCCGTTTATCGTGTGATTAAATGATGATATTTTGTGTTGGAACGAGTGATTAGACGTATGTGGTTTTGTACGTTGCGTATTTGTTGGTTTTCTGTAAATTTCAAATGTGAGTTTGGATGGTTTTTTTTTCTAAGAGCAAGTCCAAAAATGGTAATTTATTGTCATTTTCAATTTCATAAGTGAATTCAATGTATTTATCTGCGTTGTTTCATGTTTTTAGGGTGAGAGGTAAGAGATCTTTCTTAAAAATGCAAAACACATCATCAGCGTATCTACACCAAACGGTAGGTATGATTTGATTTGTATTGTATTTGTATTTGTATCTTGTAATTGTTTTTCGAAATTTGCCATGAAAATTTCGCTCAGAAAAGGGGAAAGGGGGTTACCCATAGGGGCACCTATTATTTGTTTACAATGTTCTTTTTTGAAAGAAGAATAATTTTTTTCCATTCAAAGTTGTGGAAATTTTATTTATGAACATACTTTTTTTCTTCCACGCCATGTCGTCCTTTTGAAAGAGTAACCAATTTTCTAATAAGTTTAAGGTATTTTTCACTGGAATACTTAGAAAGAGCTATTTGACGTCAAAAGATACTAAAATTTCATCTTCTTTTATGCCTATGTTATGGACGAGCTCTGTGAAATGTTATGAGTTTTTAATTGATCGACTGAAAAATTGTTTTGGCATGTTCTTAAACTCGTTAACTTGCAATTTTGCTATTTTATGGGTGGATGATCCTATCGCTGAAATGATTTCATGCATTTCATTGCCAGGTTTGTGAGTTTTTGGAAGACCTTTTATTGTAAGTCTCATCAACATCACTGATCAACAAATAAGGCTTTCTGGTGTTCCCCTTTCTGGCTGCTTATTTGGTTTTCTTTGGACGGTTGAAGTCTGAAGAAACTTTTTGATTGAATTTGAAACTGTTTTCTTAGACATACCTACCAAATTCACTACAGTTTTCTGAGAATGTTATTGATTTTCTAATCATATGTTTAAAATAAGATTTTACACTTTCTTTTATCGTGACACCACTCTTAATTCAAATGAAACATATACTTCGTCGCAGGGATGAACACACTGGTTCAAGAGTACTCTAAACTGAGTTGAATCTACCCAGTTCCATTTCTTCTTTTGAAACATCAGCGCATTAGCTATGAATTTGAGTAATATCAATGCAACTGGAAATAAATAAAAGCTCAGATTTTCATTTTGAGTTTTCAATACATATCGAATCTCCACACAGAGATTTGAGATTACACATTTTATGTATAAAAATCACTCACCTTCGGCAACTATATGAAGCTGTCAAAGAGATGGGTGATTTCAAAAAATACAATGTGAGTTTAAAGTACCCACCTTGAAACAGCTTCATGCAGTTCCAGAGGTGGGTGTTTTTAACCTTATGTGGGTGAAAATTTACTTCGTAAAAATTTGAAATCCTTCAGGTTCGTCAGAAGAACAATTCTTATACCGTTGCACTTCGCTTTAGTGCTTAGTTTTATTATTGAATTCGGGATTTGATTTCAAGCATTTGATGTGCTAAGGGATAAACTGGACCCAGAGTAATTCAGAAAGCTAGAAGGAAAGTGATTTTAAATATATGAAACACATTTTTATAAACGCGTAGAACATATATATATATTTTTTCCCGATTGTAAATAAAATATCATTAATTACAATGTCCTGATTCTATCTTAATTTCTTTAGATTTTCCTGAACAATTTTTGAAAATAGTATTTAATCGAATTTGATTAGATGGTTACTTTTAACTCATCCAAAAAAAAAACTGGCTTCGAGAAGATGGGTGAAAAGTAAACATCCATTTTGACGTACAAACGTCTTTCCCACTTATGGTTCAAACGCTTTTACCCACCTTGAGGGTTAGTCCACTTATTACCAAGGTGGGTGAAAAATAACCCATTTCTGAGTACTTTAATTCCTCCGTGCAGTATCGACTCGGAAGGTTCAAGGTGGCGTTAGTGGAACAAAGCAAAAAATCAGTTGTTTATGTTCCAGTAGTGAACAATAAAATTTGAAAAGTTAAAAGAAATCATAAAAATAATGGAACAGGTTGCTGCCGCGATGGATGCTGAAACGAATCGTAAATTGAGAGATTATTTTTCGGTTCTTTGTTGTAACCTATCAATTCATATGCCGTCCATTTTTGCAATTATTAGAAAAGTAGAGTTTCTCGGAAATTTTGAAAATGTTTCCTCATTTAAAAAAAAAACAAAAACAAAAGAATTCAGGGGCCTTTTGTTAAAACTTTTATTCGTGGGTTAAAGCTGACGATATTTTATTCGCATTTTCAGATTTACCAAGGTTTTCGAGGCAGTTTCCTTGTGATCCAAGCCTGGACTGTATGAAGGAGTTTCATCCGAATGTCTCTTATATACGCACTCCTTGCTACATTTGAATAGCGTACTGCAATATTGGAATTATTGCTTTTTTCAGAATACATCCGGGTGTTACTTTAGGATCAATGGCAAAATGCCTACTCGTGGCATTCGTTGTAGGGTAAATATAAGTCCGTCAATGAACGAGCGACATGCTATTCATCGTTTAGTTGATTGGATAAAGGTTAGAAACATTGATAGGTATTATTTAAAAAAGAATCTCCTTTACTCAATCTACCCTAAGATCCGGTTTTGATTGAATAGAGTGATTTTTCACTCAACGTTGAGGACTTTCAAACAAGTGTGAATGTCGTCACTGACAGCAAAACCATACACTGGTAGCCAGGATTGCCACATGCATATATTTATCTAGATTGACACAGATTTTTTAAATGTATTTTATGTAGAGATTGCAGATTTTTTATATAATTTCAGATTTTTGGCAAATGCTTGTTTACTCAAAAACCTAATATTTAAAAAATGAGTTCATTTGAGAAACATTTTACCAATTCCACTTTCAGTGTGCTGTTTTAGGCCCATGAAGTGGAATAAAATAATTGACATTGAAACTACAGTGACTATCTTTTAGAAGACAGTCTGAAAGTCAGTTTGTAGGTGTGCCCACAAATGATCTCTCAATAATTTTTTTGAGCTTATTTTTAAAGAAAATTTTACAGTAATTCCCAAAGATTCTATGAAAAGTTCTTAGAAAATCCTTAAGATATTCCCTCTGACGTTTCTATGGGCTTTTTCAGAAGTATTTTCAGAATCGTATCTGCAGTTTTACAAAACTTTCTTGTGATTAAATTTGTGGAGGAATCCCTGGAGCACACCAGGAAGAACTACACTACCACAATAAGGTAGTTCTTGCAGTAATTTGTGGGGATAATCCTGATTTGTTGGAGCAATCTAAGAAGAATGTTTAGCATGAATTCCATAATATCATATATGTAGTTCTTAACTTTAAAAATTCCCCAAGTGCGTATGTGAAAACCTATATATATTTTGAGCAATTGATAAACAGTTCCATATCGCTGGTACCGATTACATAAAAAGAGCTTGTGTACTTTAGATCAGAGAGCGCATTGGTAATGATAATTAAGCGCTTTGATTTTAATGATCCAATTCTGATTACTGCATCCTGTGATAACCACAAGAAGCTGCATACTTTAAAGAAGTTCAACCCGATTATTTAACAATATCTGAACTTCTTTGAAAGCGACGATAAAATTAGGGCTTCATGAGCTGAGGACGGCAATCATCTGCTAGGACATCGAGGTGAAGTAATCGGATGACTTGATACAGTGTTGGAAAAGACTGCTGTGTTTAAAATTAGAAGATGGGAAGCTGGCTTTTTATTTGGTAAGAAAGTAAATTGCGTACTTTCTACTTATTTCGCATTCTTCGGCAGAATTCATGATTCATAACAATGCCAATACTGACCTGTCAGAAGAGCTTAAGTGCATTGATCGATTTTCCTCGAGAACACTGATCCATTTTCCCGTAGAAAAAAATCCGGTTTGCTGTAGTGTGATGTAGGGAGATTAATCATTGGACTAAAGCCCTGTTTTTTTTCCTTGTTGGGGACGTATTGCCACTGCGACCATTGATTTGATTTATTGTGGCGTGTCCTCCTTTGTATTTATGCCATATTATCGCAATGGTAAGTTACTATTTGGAGTAACTACCACTACGGCAGTAGGCAATTTTCCCAAGCAGGTACTACACACTCAAGCCCTGTTGAAAGGATTGTTTTGCATCGGCGAATCATAATAAATGTATTTTGGAGAGTAAAGCCCGATTCAAAGTAAATTTTGACGCTTTCAAGTGATTATAACTTAAGAATTAAACACCATACACTGTTGATCAAAACGTCAAACAAAAGGGTATTTTCTCAACGATATATAACAAGTTATTACATTTCACCGTTCCGAACGATTTCGCACTTTACTTGTGATCGATGCCATCGTGATCTGCACAGTCGCTGGTGACACTGTACCGCCGAACTTATTCCACTTTAAATGCATTTGTTGTGCATTTGTCACTACTGTACCGCATCCTCGAAGTTTTCGCTTGACAAAATTTTTGGTCGGTCTGAACTCTGGGCAATTCGGAGGATTAATCTCTCTGGCGACGAAATTTACATTGTTTGCAGCATACCATTCTAGTACCTCCTTATTGTGGTAGCAGCTGGCTAAATCCGGCCAAAACATAACGTTGGTTTTTTTTGCCGAATGAAGAGTAAAATCCGCTTTTTCAGATACTCTTTCATGTGAACCTTCGACGTCATTGTGTGAGATGTGATGAAAACCTTTGTTTTAACGCCACTACTGCAGATTCCTTGCCAAATCATTTGCTTCCGAGCAAACTTATCAGCAAAAACAAATTTATGCTTGGAAGGGACATCCCCACGACCAGTTTTCAGGTCAAACTTTCGTCCGGAGATTTGTTTATAATCCATTTGGACATATGTTTCTTCATACATTAAAATACAGCCATCAAATTTCGTCAAAAATCGTTCGTATAGTAATCGTAATTGCATTATGGCCACTAAATTTTGTTTCAGGGAGTGATTTGGATGTTTACTGGCACAAAAAGCCTAATATCCTTCTCTTGAAAGGATGTTACGCACGGCGGAAACGTTGAAATCGTATTTCTTTTCCAAATCACGTATGGAGTCACCTGGGTTGCCTTTCACGTACCTCAACAATTTTCTCCTCAGCTTTTTGTCCCTAGTGCCACTTTTATGATAAATGCGCTGTGCTCTATCCACACTCGAAAAATTCTTGTAACGTTTGATTACAAGACACACCGTTGACTTTGGGAATTTTAACACTTTTCCTTTTTTTAGCAAGACCACGAAGGATTCTCTAGATGTTTGTGCACAATTAATTTTCTTTTCTTAAGTTCCACGATCCGTAATTTCGAGATCCGTTGATCAACCACCATTTTTTTTGTCAATGAAACATCAACAAATGCTTGTCAAACGTTTTTTGTTCAAACCACCAGGGACGCGGTAGTGTATTAAACCGTGCGTTCAGATTTACTTTGAATCGAGCTTTATATATCTGTTTTATTTTACATTCAGCTCAATAGCAAATTCAAAGAAAAAGTGCAGTATTCAAGCACCCGAAAAGCTTCCATTCTACTTTAACAACACCAAATTTGAAGCAAAGATTTTTGCCAACATTTTCTGCAGCTAAATTAAACACAGATAAAAAAGATTTTTAAGCAAAAATTAGAGCTGGAAACAACACATAATGTGGCAACCAGCCAATGGTGCATTAGTTCGAAATAAAATTCGAAAACATTTCTGCTCTTCGGAGCAAGAATTGCAAATTTTGCTGCACTCTGCTTTTCAACCACAGTCGATCAGTTTGTTTATTAAATTCTGAGTAAAGGGTGTCGATGAAATTGCCACACTATTAAGTTGCTCTAACTTTTTAACCGTTGGGTAGAATTTGATGAACACTTGGGTGGATTTAGTTCATAGTGCATTATTTACATCCTGCAAGTTTTAAAGTCCTGTGATCAAAACTCGCGGAAATGGAGTCGAAAGAACAGCTCGTGCGTGATAAAATCTTGCGCATTCATCACGAGAACAAGGATCTCTCGCATCGTTCCATCGCTAAAACGTTGGGAATCGCGAATTTCACGGTGTCGCGAGTGATTAAGCGGTTCGAGGAACGGTTGACCACCGATCGGAAGCCCAGAAGTGAAGGAAAAAGTATTCCGTACAACACCAAAAATCACAACCGCGTAGTTGGGGCCTTCAACCGAAATCCGAACGCCTCCGTTCGGGATGTGGCTTAGAAGCTGCACCTAAGCCGAAGTTTTGTCCAGAAGGCCAAAACTAAGGCTGGGCTTCGAACGTTCAAGGTACAAAAGGCCCCTAATCGCGACGAGAAGCAGAACAAGTCCGCCAAAACCCGTGCCAGGAAGTTGTACCTCAACATGCTGACGAAAGTTGAATGCTGCATCACGGACGACGAAACATATGTGAAGGCCGACTTCAAACAGATCCCCGGCAACCTGTTTTTCACGGCCAAGGTTAAGTTCAGCGTTCCGGAGCATGTCCGTACTCAGAAGATGTCCAAATTTGCGAAGAAATTCCTGGTTTGGCAAGCCATCTGCACGTGCGGGAAGCGGAGTGCGCCTTTCGTGACCCAGGACACGATGAACGGACAGGTGTACATAAAAGAGTGCCTCCAGAAGCGGCTGCTTCCTCTCCTGAAGGCCCACAACGTCCCAACAATCTTCTGGCCGGATTTGGCCTCATGCCACTACTCCAAGGACGTGCTGAAGTAGTATGCGGACAATAAGGTCAATTTCGTGCCGAAAATGTTCAACCCTCCCAACACTCCGGAGCTCCGCCCCATCGAGAAGTACTGGGCGATTATGAAGCAGCACCTTCTTAAACGACCTAAGGTAGTGAAGACAGTCGAGGAACTGAAGAAAGTATGGGTTTACATGCAAAAAACGGTTGATTCACAGGTTGTGCAGAATCTTATGGCCGGGGTTAAGGCCAAGGTGCGGGCATTTGCGTATGGACTGTAAATAAAATACGAATAAAATGGTAAAATGAAGTTTAATAGTTATTTCTCAATCCCTGAAAATTTGATGGCAATCGGATGAAAACTCGAATTTTGCGAATCAATTTTGTGTGTGGCAATTTCATCGTGGACACCCTTTAATAGCAATTATTGACAGGAATTTGACTGTCCGCTGCTGATGTGTTACGCAGACACGGATTAAAACCATTTTCCACTAAATGTTTGCATATCAAATTAGTGTATCACTTTCCATGGGCAATTTCTACGCGGAATGCATCTTCCGACCTCGTTCTGCAATCTATAGCTCTAATAATCCAAATCGACCACATTTGTGCGCTCAAACGAATTCCACTCAATTTTTAATGGTGGAATTTTTTCAACAACATATTCTTCACAGTCTGCTAAGTAAGCGGTGAGTAACGGCCTACTTGATGTGCTGCCAAATGATGCTGGTTTATTTGTTTAATTTTCTTCTTGTTTATCTAGCCAAAGCTGTCTTGATACATGTCATAAGATGACATCAGTTTCTAACATATGTCTTGATTAATGTGCATTGATTTTCAATTGGACGGTTATTGTTTATTAAAACACATTCAAGTTTCTAATATTATCCTTAGAACCCATCTAAAATCTTTACTTGGATAATTACATGTTGTTTTATATTTTCTTAATCATTTGTATTTGCTCCCAAATGGAGTTAATGGCATTAAAATGAGTCAAGCAGTTTTTTACTGCCGACCTTGGAACCGTTGAGTGCAAGTCGCAACGCAGTTGTGCGATGCCTATCTTCACAGTCATTTGAGTGCATATTCAAAAATTGTATAAACGTCCAAATGTCTCAAGTTCAGAATGCTGCTAATTGTCATTTCCTAACCTTACTAATGGGGTTCAAACCAAGCACTTCCTAACGAACTCTGTTCAAACACATCCGGTACAGGTCAAACAAACTAACGTACGCTAAGTTTACCTTATCATTTAGCGATACTTTTCTACCACCTGTGTCTAAAATCTCCAAAAAACGATTGTTTACTCAAAGAATCATCGTCTCATTCCGCGTCTCCCGTCCACAAGTCTGCCGAATAAGACACGCGTAAACAATTCACACGGACGTGTATATCACAGATTGACAGCATGAGCCAAGTTTGCACTTCATTTTGACCAATTTCCAGCGGGTGGTCTTGACCTTCGCGGTTGATCTTCATTCATTGTTCGATGTACCATTCCATGCGTCAACGTTGCCGTCCGTAGATAGCTATTTGCATTTCATCCATCTCGCAGCGAATGCAGCACAGGAATAGATTCATCGGCACACACGCTTATTCTACCATATGGTACTCTGTTTGCAGACACTTACAGGTCTGGACGATTCTGTGTCTATTTGCCGAAAAGTTTACCGATCAATAATTGTCGCAAAGCAAGCACAGAAGATTGAACATAGCAACCACGCGAGACCCGAGAAAAATTCTTGAATGTTGTTTACTAGCATTTATTTGAGTTCAAATTCTTGAAAGTGATCTGAAAACGATTTCTTCTATTTTGCAGAATCTACCTGAATTCCGACCGCTAGAAATTTGATCTTTTTGCCCGGGTTGTCAAATTCAATCATAACTCCGAAACTACGAAAACAGCAAAACGTCTAGATGTATGGTGCATTTGGTAGACAGCAGCGCTCTAATAATTATTTGGCACTAACAAACATCATGAACCAAAATGTGATCTCAGGGTCGGCTGGTTGTCCAAGCATGGACTCGCCATCAGCAGAAGAAGGAAACAAACTTCGAAGCTGGTTAGATGGGGTCATTCCTCTTGCCACCTCTTGAACCTAATCATATCGCTGATGAAAACCTGAAATTATCCAACGAGAGCGAAATCCAACCCTCTTAGGGATTTCATTTATGACAAAGTTGCTCAATGTGACACTTTGTCATACGGGTTTCGATTGAGGTCGGTTTTTTAAGCAATTCTATTATGATTTGATATGTGATATGTGATATGAACCACATTTCCCCCGGGGTACTAGAATCAACTATTTTCAATGTGCTGATTTCAGAGGATATTTGACCAGATATTGTATTGATATTTCATATGATTATACACGACCAGTCGATAGTATCGGCTAACTTCCTTCACCAAAGTTGATCAGAATGTCAAGGGCTGCCGGAAGGGGGAGAGTATGATTCGAAATTTGGTCACTTCGTGCGCTAGCTGGCATGGAAAAGAGAGCATTTTTAAAAGACACAGATAGAAAGCAACATTTAATTTTCCGCCTTAACTAATGCACGTAAATGGAATCCTAGATTAGGCATAAATTAATGGGATCGTTCATATAAATTTACTCCAGATATCGCTGGCATCAGGTTTGTTGTATACAAGATTGCAAAAAATGTTGTATGCTGTACGAACGATTGTAAACAATAACGTTGTTTACACGTTGTTCACAACGTTTAGAAAGTAGTTCATTACGTCAAACACTTTTAGGAGGTGGAGTGTATGGTTCGGAATTCAGTCTTTACGTGGCGCTAGTGGGCATATATAGAGAGAGTTTTGAAGTTATGACCATGAGTTTATATTATGACCATGACTAGCTTTATAAGGTCTTCGGTTCACGACATTTTTCACCAAGCATCAAACTTATAACTTATAACACTATAGATACAATGAAATGTCCTCTAGAATGAGTGAATCACTTTTAAGCAAGAGGTAGCTCAGCACACTATTCTACTGTGCATTTTTTTTGAGTGTGTCGACAAGCGTTGCAATGTTCTGGGAGTTTCCAAAAGCAGCAAAATTAGCATCCCCGTTTGCAAGGGTCGTGTTCCAATTCACGCCGTCAAGAAAGTTATTCATTTCAACTCCAGTGTCAGTAGCAGAGGGTAATAATTTCTGCAGCTTTTGATAAGCGGTGTCGGAGCTTGAAGAACTGAACATCTTTGATCAAATTCTTCGCTAATGAAACATAGATCCAGCAAACGCTCGCAATGCCATTAACTTGCGACTTAGTCTGGCGGTAGAATAAGCATCAAGCAGGGAGAGAGAAGCCGGTCTGAATAACGAACAGGAATTGTCTGGATAGTGGAAGCCGTTAGTATCGATATGCCATGAAATCGTGCTTACACAGAAAAAAATAATTAATTTTAACAAGCGCGTAAAATTTCCCCTCGTGTAATTCCAAGCCAAAGGAGCGTAAACAACGATATTGTTTGCAATCTTTCATACAACAGGCTCGATTCAGGCGTTATCTGGCTTAAATTTACATGAATTATCCCATTATGTTCTGCCAAATCTAGCATTCCCTTTATGTGCATTAGATAACGCAGAAAATTCAGTGTTTCTTTTTATCTGTGTAGGTTAAAATCACTCACGATGACTATGTTGTCGCTGGGTCCCATTTATGACACGATCCAATCCAAAGAAAGAGCGTGCTTTTCGATAAGTCTGCTGTCGCAAACACGATCGGAGGGGGGGTTGTGATATAGATCACACAAATAAACAGAGTCCCGGTTTTAGTGGATATCGCCACCCAAAGATGTTCAACCGTTGAATCTTCGGTAGGCTTCAAAAGTCGAGATCTGATTTTTGAGCCCACGGCAAGAAGAACTCCACCACCAGATTTCTTGTTGCTATTGAGCGACGATCGGTCTAGTCGGTAGACATAGTCGTGTTGTCGAACAGCTGCTTCGATAATGTGTTGATATTAGGCCAAGTTTCCGTGAAGGCGTAAACATCGTAGCATGCGTCACTGCATGCCAACTGGTATTTGGTGAGCGAACTGTTGATACCACCTACGTTCTTTCAGTACAGAAAGGCTGTCAATGAGGGGGCAGAGGTTTGGCAGCCAGCAATCTGAAAAATGAGGCAGCATCAGCCCGAGCAACGTCATTAGATGTAGGATACTTGCCATAGATGGCAGCTTGGAGATCCCTGTCCCCATCACTAGACTCAGGGCCGGGACGACTTTGACGGCTGGAACTAGCATATAGAACATCATTGAAACCGGCAGAAGGCACAACTGAGCTACTGAGAGTCCAGGGCTTCCATACTGCTTTGCGACGTGCGTCCCAGACCGGTTGAAGTTACGGTCGATGTACATATGTTGTTGACGAGCATAGGTGAGATGACAGGTGTGCAGCGAATTGACAGGCGTTGATAACGGTGGTCTAGTGGAAGCATCAGCAAGAAAAAGAAGGCTGGAATCGGAAGATTCATCTGGAAGAGTACACAGAAAAAAATAATTAATTTTAACAAGCGCGTAAAATTACCCCTCGTGTAATTCCAAGCCAAAGGAGCGTAAACAAGGATATTGCTTGCAATTTTTCATACAACAGGCTAGATTTAGGCGTTATCTGGCTTAAATTTACATGAAATGTCCCATTATTTTCTGCCATAACTAGCATTCCTTTTATGTGCATTAGATAACGCAGAAAATTCAGTGTTTCTTTTTATCTGTGTACGTTCTAAAAATTGGAGAACCTCTTCATCAGAAGCGACATCAGGACCGCGACGACTACGATGAACGACGACAGCAAAAGGCGTGGCTGTGTCGAACTGAGTAAAAGTCTCCATGGTACTGTTTACTGCGCGTCGTGGTTTAGTTATTCGTCCTCCATGGCACCATCTCCCGACGCCGACTCAACAGTTCGGGACGTACAATTTCCAAGTGAAGCAAGAGTCGAAGTTTGGGAAGGTTTCCAAAAATTTGCGGCTGATCTGCTATCCTTAAAATCACCGGAAGTAGCAATTGCTGCCAGAAAAATCTTCCAGATGGCGCAGCGGTCGAAAAAAATGCGTGATGGTGGGGAAGAAGAGAAAGATCGGTTTCACTTTCAGAACCACAACAATGCACTCACATGAAAAACAGCAGAACACGACGACAATGTACAAATTTTTACTACCGCGCGCGAGTATAAGTCGAAAGACGTTCATAACGGTATGTTGATGTTATTATCATAATAACACAGATCAACAGTAAATAAAAACAGCGAATCAAAACAAACACACAGTGTTGCTTGTTTATCAATAAGGATGTGTACGGGAAAGAATGTCTGCAAAAGCGGTTACTCCCGGTTATTAGAAGCCACTACTCTCCATCTCTGTTTTAGCTTGATTTGGCTTCTTGTTACTATACGAAATCAGTCCTGGAATGGTATAAGGTACAAGACGTCAAACGCATACATGCCAAAAACAGCCAACCTACTAAACTGTCCAGAACTTTGCCCAATAAATGTACTGGGCTCTTGTTAAGCGGAAACAATTCGAAACTAAGAAGAAAGCGAATGGCACCGATGATTTCAAGAGAAGATGGATAATCGTCACGGCGGGCGTGTCTGAGGATAACATACGGAACCTGATGGCGGGTGTACCACAGAAAGTTCGAGAATTTTACAGAAAGATACAGAAAGGGTAAACCGAAACACTTAATCAACTGTTTATAAGGTAGATATAACTCTATTATTATGCAATAAACAATCGGTTTTGTCGAATTATGTGTAAATGTTTTTGCTGCTATTATTCTGGTGTCCAAAATTTAACGTAACAGGCCTTAGATATTTTGCCGCATTCGCATATTGCCTGCCACACCATCTCCTTCTTGCCCAATTTTGCCGGTGAAAATGGCCTTCTCCGTTTCGGAGATATCTCTGTCCTTGCGTACAGTTATGTATTGTGGTCCGGGAATGGTTTTAAAATCCAATCTCACATACGTTTCATCGTCCATGATTGTACACCCAGAATTTCTACATACAATTGTATCATATAGCTTCCGGGCTCTCGGTATCACAGCCTGGTTTGAGTGCCTTCTAGCTTTCTTCTGCTTCCGGTGTGTCTTGAGTTCAAGTCACTCTTGCGCACGCATCACGTTGAGACGTCGAGGACCCTATCTTTTTCACCTACAATCTCGAACGGAAGCCGATGGATTCTGCTGATAGGCCCAGATCTTCTTGTCATTAGCAGGATTTACGAGCACTCCCTGGTGCTTCTACAAAGGTGCATTGTTCTCAATACTTTCTCACTGCAGTTCATACCACTCCGAGGCTCACACCCTCTTCATTGGCTAATTTTCTTAAATAGATTCCATTTACAGTGAACGATTGTTTTCCTCTGCTAAAACCGGAGTAAAACCACGTATTTTGAAAGTCAACCGGAAACTAAGTTTTTTTGATGCTATGGCGTACGAAGAGAGTTATTCCGAGAATCGAAGTGACGTTTCGTAGAGTAAAAATAAGTCACCTGTAGTGACGTGACTCTCCATTTGATTTACCCTGAAGAGACACGTCACTTGGAATAACCTACAACATTATCATGGATCGTTACTCCGCGGACGAAAGAATATCAACATAACACCATATACGAAAAAAGGGAGGTCACGATCAATGGCTGAGCTGGCTCAGCTATTTTGCTGGTAGAACTATGTCTGTAAAGGTTTCAGATTATGCCTCGTCCAGCTTTTCAGTAACATCCGGCGTTCTGGCGTTATACGTGAACTTGGTGCTCAGATGCCTGAAATTATCCTACCTGGAAGACTTAAAACTGTACTACGTCATAATATGTCCAGAAGACGCCCACTTTCTTCAGCAGGAACCACAAGTGTTCGACAACTGGTGCCAGATCAACAGAATGTCCTTAGATGTATCTAAATGCTCGGCTATCTCCTTTGGCACACTACATCTTTCGAGGCACGCGCTTGAAACGTGAAACAACACACGGAAACAAATCCGTTTCTGTTTTCATGAATAAAAAATCATGAAATGAACTATCATCTTATTTTATGAATTCCTGACTCTTAGTCTTGGTTTCATTATTTAAATAGCAAATGTTACACCCAAAATAAAAAAGCAAGATTGTAATGCAATTTCACATGATTTGGTTTCATTTCTCGTAATGGATCGCAACCTGGAGAAAAGAAAGCAACATTGGTCGTGGGCAAAAAAAGCAACACATCAATTCGATTAGAAAAATTCAATGTGTGCGTGATGTTGTACAGTTGATTAGTAGTAGTAAATTCAATGGCGCACAAAAAAAATTTCCATCCGCTACCGAGAGTCGAACCGCGACCGTCAGCATGACGGCTCTTCATTGTAACCATCCAGTCACCACAACAAGTTGAGGTGAACGGGCATAAAAATCCTACAGTTTCTTCCGGTTTTGAGGCACTCAACGTTACAACAATGAAGCAAATTTCGGTCGCACACACTTACATGGCTTTGTTTATTTCATAAACCGCATGGTGACTTGATGAGAGGGCGATAGGAGTGTGATGACGAGTGCAGATAAAAATAGAACACTTGACAGCGGAATAGCAACAGAGGCATACGGCGTACCGGCGTTCTGTGCCATTCCCTAGTAGCACACATGTTGCTATTAAGTTGAGAAAACATAAAAGTGCCTTTGTTAGTCATAATCGAGTTGCTGCAACTAATTATGATCGTGGTGTGTTACTAGGGTTGTCTCACCCATATTGAGAAGTTGTTGACGGTTGAACAAAACCCAACGGTTGCTGCGATTGTCAGGCACTAGTACACAGCGATAACCACTTGCACACACTTGCATGGCTTTGTTTATACCATAAAAAGCTTTGTGAAAATACGATGGGCAAATTTGCCATTTCAGAATCATGCGGATTTCTCAAGATATGATTGCAAAACTGCAAAATGCAATTTTGCATTTTTTGCTACAATTTCAATTTTTGGGTGTAGTCATGAAATCAGGAAGTCTTGTTTTACCTCTAATCTAAAGTTGTGTAAGGAGTGTATCGAAAATAAGCTATCCACAAACTTTCTTTCAAATTATATGATGTATGATATGTACTACCACCCATTGTAGCACGGAAACTAAGTCCGACAGCAGTGAGCTCTCCTCGCTGTTAGACTTGATCAAGCTTTAATAACCACTGATTATCCTAATCATGCCATTGTATGAAGGGCCAAAAAGGGGTTGGGTGGATAGATAGGCAACATCACCTATACGTATCCACAGGAATATAAAGAATCTCCTTCCAACAACAAGATTGAACAATTGGTCAAAAGAGCCAGCTACCTAACATGAGGATACCCCAATGGGCGGGGAGAAGAGCCCGCCCTCTATTCATCCACTGTTAGCAATGGGAAGTTGGCATTCCCACTCTCCCCATCCAGAGTGCTTCAATCGGGTGCCCTGATGGTCCCTCCTATTCCCATGATTTTTTTTATATAATAGTGTATATATTTATGTAAATGAAAATAACTACAAGCATTCGTAACTATTACATATGTATGATCTTCTTTCGTCGATTGATCCTGAAATGCAATAAATGTTGTAAATTATTAATATGAGGAGTTTTGTGGGTCTACGCCTTAGCACGTTTTCGTTCGTTTTCAGCAATAGCAGCAATAAGCCAAAAAATCCTGAAAAAGTTTGTTAAATCTATTGAAATAATACAGAACTAACATTTATACATTTTAATTGACTCTTGCCATAGTCACTATTTGCTGATTGATGTTGATTTTATAACAGCAATTCATTTTTATTTTTGCAGACCTAATAGTTATTGTTCCTGAGTAAGGAGTTGCTCCTGAAACAGGGAATTGATTGAAAGTTAGTTAAAGACAAATGGACATAGCAAAACAATAAGTTATGTTTAAATTATCTGGAGTAAAATCAATAAAACAATATAACCAAATATAATTATATTGTGAGTTATGATACAGTAATGACAAAAATTGAACTGTAAAATCAGACACTAGCGAAATGGCACACAGCGCTGCACGAATCAAATCAGCTCAGATTTAGTAATATGCCCATTTATTTTTATTTTTTTATTTTTTTTTATAATTATCATTTATTTGTACAGGCTCAATCTAATTAACTTCACAGAGCCATACTTTCATACTTTTATAATATGCCCATTTAGTAATATGCCCAATTGGAAATGAAAAATACATTCAGTAATAAGTGCAAAAGCCTTCCACAGATTCCGTTGCAACTTCCTGTATTCAAGGCACTAGATACTTCTAAATCATAAGAGAAGGAGAAAGGATCAAAATAATAATTGGACAAATAAGACACAGTAATTAAAAGTATATATAACCTGTTTGATAAAAATTATATAATTATTTTAATGTTAATATATAAATCACGAAAACACAAGTAATGATAAAAATGGTAATGATGCTGATAAAGATGAATGGTGATGGTAATGAACAATTATGAGCCAGAAAACTTAAACAATGTATGACAGCCATGTGAAATGAATTTTAAATGTTATTTTTTTTTACAATGATCACCTGGAAGACCTGAAAGATATGAGAATGGAAAATTATGATATGATTTACAGGTCGCACCTCATCACTTCGCTATTGTCAGATTGACCACATTGCCCAGGCTACGCCAACCAGCGTCTCCATATTTCAGATGGCAGTTTTTTGTGATCATATGACTCGTGGAGGCGTGAGGTAGGAACTTGTGAGGACCAGAGGTCGGTCGCACCTTCCTTCGAAGTTGTCAACTCACCATTTGAAGCCCTCCACAAACTTTCTTTCAAATTATGTTGAAAACCGATATTTTATTCATACAAAAAATTGATCCTTTATTGTACGAGGTTAAGCTTGAACATAATGAAGAACGGATGAAATTTAAGTTATTCCTTCACGAATTTTCGAACTTTGGTTCGAATGCTCTTCATCCGGACAAGTGTTGCATCGCATTTTTTGGACGCTTGAGCCCAAATTTTTTTGAACTCCTGGATGTTTCCAGCTGCCTTACCAGTCTTCTTGAAGACCCTCTTCACGATTGCCCAGTAACGTTCGATGGGTCGAAGCTGAGGGCAATTTGGTGGATTGATACTTTTCTCAACGAAATCTATACCCTTTTCCGCAAGCCTATTGAGAGTGGTTTTGGCATAGTGAGCCGACGCTAAACCCGGCCAAAACAGTGGAGGTGTACTATGCTTCTTATATAAAGGCAACAATCTCTTCTGGAGACCCTCAGATCGATAGATTTCCGCATTTATAGTTCCAGTAGTGTAAAAAATGGTTGACTTCAAACCACAGGAACATATTGCTTGCCATACCAGTACCTTTCGACCGAGTTTCTCCACTTGAATCGACCTGTCCGCATCGCTCACATCCTTCCCAACGACGGCAGTAAAGTATTGTGGTCCTGGAAGGGTTTTTGAGTCCTCCTTTACATAGGAGGTTCCATATCATTTCAGCAACGAGTAATTTTCATATATTTTGATTTGCATGAAACCTTGCATACAAGTTTTTGGGGAAGAAAAACGCCGTTTTGCATAATTGGTTCGCCATTTTGCAGAGTGCGGCGGTTGTTGATTTAGGTATCAGTCGGCAGCCGTCTAGTTTGATGGAAGGTGACTAAGACTGCATTCTTTTTATTTATAATTAAGAAACGGTCATCGACGGAGCTAGCCTCGTTATGGCCAGCGTGGCCATGGTGGACTAGTTCCAACAAAGACCATGTTTACAATCACCAACTGTACGTAGTACAGCTAACTGGTATCAAATTACCTTTATCTAATACTTGTTAGCACGTTTTCAGCACAACGCACCAAAAATAACTGGAAGAAATCATTGTTCCTGATAGTGGGATTTTGTAACTTGTTTTTCAAAATACTTTTAAGGCAGAGAATTTCACTCAAATCTTTAAGCCGTCAGTGTCATTTTAACTCAAAATTTACCAATCTTTCCAAAAAAAATACTTTTGAAGCTGAAAAAACACGGAATACATCCAAAAAGGGCCAAAACTTATTAAGTTATCAAAAAAATCAATATTAAATCAGTAATATCTTCTAAACGGTGCATCTTAAAAAAATGTTACTCGAAGTACTTTTTGCTTGCAAATTTGATGTTATTTCATAAAATTAGAGTGACAAACTTTTTTACTTTTTTTAATAGCTTTTTTGAAAATTGTAATTTTTTTTAAAAATTTTTTTTCATTGTAACCTATTTTTCTCCAGAACAACTCACTGTGCACTAGATAGCATTTTTAGTCAACTATAACATAAAGATAATTAAAAAATTATTGACATGTAACTTTTAAGGGAAAATCTATATTTTAGTTCAAAACACAAAAACCAAACTTTTTTTTTACCGTGCATATTTTTTCCATATAGCACCAACAATTGTCTTAAACTTCGCCGAAAACACCAAACCAATCGGACAAACCGTTTCCGAGATACAATTTTTTGAAGATATGTATCATGTGAATTTTTCATAGGCCCTTCTCATAAGTAAGGCTAGATTCAAAATGGCGAACCAAGTATGTAAAACGGCGTTTTTCTTCCCCAAAAACTTGTATGCAAGGTTTCATGCAAATCAAAAAATACAAAAAATAAAAACTGGAAAAATTTCCCACTTGTTCGTGGAATCGCTCATAGGTCTCATCGTCCATCAATACGCATGCATCCGGACGCTGCAAAAGAGGCGAATACAATTTCCGGGCCCTTGTTGCCAAGGGGTTTCCAACAGCATTGATTACTTGTCACTTTACCCAAAGTTACTATGATTACTCAGGGATTACAAAGATTATTGTGATTACTGATAATTATTTATGATTACTCATGATTACAGGCGTGATTCTTGATTGCATCCCTTAAATTTGACATTGTTTCCCAAAAAAAGGGATTATTTACATGACTATTTAGGTTATTTTTATGCACGGTGTTGGTCAAAACCAAATGTAAAACCGTTAAATCATAACAAAATGGAAGCCAAATTTCATTTCATAGGTCTTCAGGTGGTTTCGCCTCTTGATACGCTGGATCATTCCGACACTCGTTCCTGCTTTTATGGCCAAATCACGTATTGACATTGATTTGTTCTTCATGATTAGAGATACCACTTTCTGTTCCAGTTTCGGATTGGAAGAACCGGGTTTTCTGCCTCTTCCTGGTAGCTCATCCAAAGAATAGTGTTCCCCAATCTTATTAATGGTGGTTTTAACACTCGCATGATGAATTCCAAACCGCTTCGCCAATTTTCGCATAGTAATACCCTTCTCACTTAGCCATGTGTCCAGAACCTTAATTTTCACTTCCTTTTCAATACGCGACATTTTGAAAACGCAGAATTTGAACCGCACAAATAAGTAAACAAAAGAAAGCTGACAGTCAAACGCACAGCATGCAGTGTTCAGAGCATAAAAACCATCACAAATACATGCGTACATCGCAAATGTATGTGGATAGCTTATATTCGATACACTCCTTAATCAACTGCATTAGTCAAAATGATTTCCAAGAAAAGCTATAGCGTAATATGTACATCCACCAAATACAATTACAGCTCACCAGTTTTGCACTAGGATCGAATCCTTACGGTGAATTTATTGTTTTGTTTACATTCAGAGTCGATAAAGTAGATTTCCCAGATTCATGAATAAAGTTTTCACTATCAGAAATTCAGTTGATGATTTTGACCCGATTTATTCGTGACTTCATTGCGGCGAGAAAGCAGTTCATGATATCATGAATATTGTTCATGGTTTATATTCGTAACACGAAAACACAACATATTCATGAAATCATTACATGTTTTTCTCGTTTAGAACATCACATTATTTCCCGTACCGTGAACGATCTGGGAGTAATGCTCGACTCCAAACTGACATTCGAAAACCACATTGCCTGTATTGTTTCTAAAGCCTCATCGCAGCTAGGATTCACCTTCCGCTTCGCAAAAAACTTCAAATACGTTTATTGTATAAATGCACAGTACTGCTCATTGGTTCGTCCTTTCTTGTAGTACTGTGCTGTCGTTTGGTCCCCTTTCTACCAATGCAGTCAGAGGCTGAAATCGTTCGCGGAGGTTTATACGCTCTGTTTGCGACATTTTCGTTGGCAAGACCCTGCAGATTCCCAAGTTATGAAAGTCGGTGTAAGCTCATCAACCTGGAATTGTTGGAAGGGGGTGGCCAAAGCGTGTTTTGCTGGTGACCTCCTTCAGCTAAACATCGACTGTTCCACTTTGCTTGGTCTCTTGAACATCAACATCCGACGACGAAACCTACGTTTACAATCTTTCTTGATAAGCCAGCACTCAAGGACCAACTACGGCCAACACGAACATGTGCTGAGCATGTGACGTGTTTTCAACAGCTATTACATATAACGTGTATAATTTTAATGTATCCCGTCATGTTAATAAGCGTTGTTTCCGAAGATGTATGTGTTAATTGTTGTATGTTATTCAGTTTTATCTTATTGTCATTGGTAACATTGAAACATTCTTCAAAGAGCTGCTTCTGAACTTTTAAAATGGCAAATGTCAAAATCCTCAGCTACACAAAAAGTTTCAAAAATGTTGTCAAAACTGAATCACTACCCAAAATATTAACTCGCCAAACTTTTTAAAATAAAATCAGCTAGTAACAGCGCCGTTCATTTTTTTAAATCAACTTTTTTTAAAACCACTTTGCTTTCCCACTTTTTGACCTCCTAGTTCAGATCCACACTAATGATTTACATCGCTCAATTGCTCTCGCATTCATTCGTCCATTTTTCATTCATCTTGACCATCTACCGACTCTTTCCAACACCAAACACCTTGAGCACTTCACAGGTTTCGATTAATTAGAATTATCCTCTCATTCGTTCCACGGTTCTTCCTACCCTCGCCGGCCATTGCAAATTGAATTAGGCTACATGTACTGTTGACGCACTCCGCGCAGACCGTGCACTTCAATGCTCCGTGTGCCATTGGCGCTAATTTTTGCCGGGGCTCTTACTGCGTGCTGGGTACTTCTATCATCGTTCATCATCGCATGGAATATAGAAACAATGGCAATAGAGGCAACCGATTTCACCGTCGGAGATCAACAATTCCTCTTTATTTGGATTTAACCGATCGAACATGCCAAAAAACATTGAGACGCTCAATTGATGATGCTTCCAAGGGTAGCTGCACAGCCTCTCGCCGGTCGTCGGCTACGCAATCTTCAGCGGAGAGAAGCAAGATCATTTGCGCGCAGAAAAAAAAATGATTGGCCTGCCGCAGACCAACCAACAATGGCAATCGGAAGCGAAGGTCTCTGCTCTGCTGCACAAACCACTGATGGTGTCTTTAGAGTATGAGCCTCCAAAATGTTTGCCTTACAACACTGGATCCTACTGCCGATGGACGATCGTTTCGTCAGGTGGCACAAATGTGAACACAATTGGGAAATGCACGCCTTCCACCTAAGCTCACCAATGGATTTTTGTTTCCATCAACTCACGGCTGGTTTTCCACCGACTAATGCATTGACTAAACATTGTATATTTAATTTGTCACAGTCTGCTTCTTTCGGGCGCGTTCCGCTATCTATTTTAGGAGCAAGATTTCCGTCAACGGAAAGTGACTCAAGTCCCCCACTTTTCTAGTGTCGTCAAGCTATTGGCGTACCCCAAAGCAAAACAAACACCCCAATGTCCAGGTTCAAATCAAAATATCTGTTTAAAGTTTGTCCGATCGATTCTAATTAAGGAATTTCGTGGTCAATTTTAAATCACTAACCAAGCTTACTATAACCCACTGGTCAGATCAGATCGGTCAACCTACTAAGCCCCTTCTCACCGAAAAAAAAGCGAACACTGCATTTTGGGCTGAACCAATCGCTCCATAAAATGTTGAAGGTCTCTACTGGTTTAGTTTCGTGTTTCAATTCAAAGCCCAAGCTGTAAAAAGAAAGCTTAGCCCAGAGCCTCATATATTTTCGTCACAGTTGTCGGCGTAAAATACGTTCAAAATTTGGATCAAGGCGGAAGAGACACGATGCATATCACCGGGGCACGGACCAGCGGTCAACTGGCGAGAGGCTTTAGGCCGTGTTTATTATATCGATAATTAAAACCTAAGCTTTAGTAGGTCATTCATTATGCTCGTCTTTGGGGGTTCAGGACCTTGTCGATGTGTAATGAAAGGAAACTGATGAGCAGAAGGCATAGGTGGATTGATTCACTCAGCTCATGGACGCAAAACTCTTCAATTTTTCAAAATTTTCCCATCATACTATTCATATTCATACTAGCTAGCTGATGCTCTTAAACTTATAGGTAATTGCGAAGTGAAAAGATGAGCAAATTATCACAATCATTTTAAAACATAAAAAATCTTACCCATTAGTTTTGAAGCAACTAAAATTTTGGAGTCACGAAAATTCTATTCTGTATCATTTTTTATTTGACGAATCTCCCGTAGACACGTGGTTGGGAACTCCTTCACATAATCCAATAAAACTTTGTTGGTATGGATACTGTTTAGTTACAAGAGGTTACGAAACACATAACTTGTTATGAAAAGGCTCAAAACTGTCAATGTGCTAATAAAGTTCTTGAGACATTTGTTTTTTGGATATGGTAATAGGAAGCCATCACCAATGCAGGACTTGCCATGGCGTACAGTTCCTCCTAATGGCAAGAACAAACTGTACATGCCTGTGATCCTCACTACTCTGTTGTATGAAGGGCCAAAAACGGAGGTGTTGACCAGTAAGCAGAAGCACTTACACGAAACCGGGAAGGATAGAGAATTTCCTTCCAACGAAACGCTCTTGCTACAGAAAATGAACAGTAAGCCATAAAGGGTGTCCACGATGAAATTGCCACACACAAAAATTGATTCGCAAAATTCGAGTTTTCATCCGATTGCCACCAAATTTTCAGGGATTGAGAAATAACTATTAAACTTCATTTTACCATTTTATTCGTATTTTATTTACAGTCCATACGCAAATGCCCGCACCTTGGCCTTAACCCCGGCCATAAGATTCTGCACAACCTGTGAATCAACCGTTTTTGCATGTAAACCCATTCTTTCTTCAGTTCCTCGACTGTCTTCACTACCTTAGGTCGTTTAAGAAGGTGCTGCTTCATAATCGCCCAGTACTTCTCGATGGGGCGGAGCTCCGGAGTGTTGGGAGGGTTGAACATTTTCGGCACGAAATTGACCTTATTGTCCGCATACCACTTCAGCACGTCCTTGGAGTAGTGGCATGAGGCCAAATCCGGCCAGAAGATTGTTGGGACGTTATGGGCCTTCAGGAGAGGAAGCAGCCGCTTCTGGAGGCACTCTTTTATGTACACCTGTCCGTTCATCGTGTCCTGGGTCACGAAAGGTGCACTCCGCTTCCCGCACGTGCAGATGGCTTGCCAAACCAGGAATTTCTTCGCAAATTTGGACATCTTCTGAGTACGGACATGCTCCGGAACGCTGAACTTATCCTTGGCCGTGAAAAACAGGTTGCCGGGGATCTGTTTGAAGTCGGCCTTCACATATGTTTCGTCGTCCATGATGCAGCATTCAACTTTCGTCAGCATGTTCTCGTCGAAATTAGGGGCCTTTTGTACCTTGAACGTTCGAAGCCCAGCCTTAGTTTTGGCCTTCTGGACAAAACTTCGGCTTAGGTGCAGCTTCTTAGTCACATCCCGAACGGAGGCATTCGGATTTCGGTTGAAGGCCCCAACTACGCGGTTGTGATTTTTGGTGTTGTACGGAATACTTTTTCCTTCATTTCTGGGCTTCCGATCGGTGGTCAACCGTTCCTCGAACCGCTTAATCACTCGTGACACCATATAATTCGCGATTCCCAACGTTTTAGCGATGGAACGATGCGAGAGATCCTTGTTCTCGTGATGAATGCGCAAGATTTTATCACGCACGAGCTGTTCTTTCGACTCCATTTCCGCGAGTTTTGATCACAGGACTTTAAAACTTGCAGGATGTAAATAATGCACTATGAACTAAATCCACCCAAATTTTCATTAAATTCTACCGCAACGGTTAAAAAGTTAGAGCAATTTCATAGTGTGGCAATTTCATCGTGGACTTCCTTTATACACATTAGGATTTCCGTCTGGTGGTTTTCATTTCAATAGGGTTAACAAACTCACTGTAGACTGCCGGAAGATAATTAGACTTTCGCTGATCTCGATCTGATGATTTCCATCAAGGAAGGCATAATTGTCATCCATTACACAGTGGGCAAAAATGGAACTAAAATCCCATTAATTGAGACGGCGCAGGGTTGGAGTCCTGAAAAATAGCTTTTCTCATGGGAAAAAATACGGGAAATCGAATGGTATTGGTTTCATTTAGGGTTGACCACAGTAAGTGTCCCATTTTACCCATATCTCCCCTCATTTTGGATGCAAATTAGGTTTATTACCCAAAAACAGAACTTGGTGCTATTATATTGTATCCAAATGCACTGTAATATTGCATAAGAACCTGGAGAACTGAAAGGAAAAGATTTCACTTTGATCGGATGCCAGGAAGTGGTCCATATTGCCAATTTAACCCGATTCTCACCTCCTACTTGAATAAACTCATATACCATGCGGTTCTGAAGATCGGCGCTAGTAATATCACTTTCACTTGCACTGTTCTAATTTAAAAATGTCCGGAAAATCGAATGAAGAGGGTTTCGTTCAGGGTCGACCTCAGGAAAGGGTCTTTTTCACCCAATTTCCCCTCAAACATGAAAAATAACTCATATAGGTACCATGTGGTTTGAAAAATTGTTATTTTAACATTAGATTTATGCTAAGATCTTCCATCTCATTAATAAGATACACAATGAAAAACAAAAACAAATTTACATCGACTACAATAGTTTGCTCTACTACGTACCATTGTCTACGCTTCCATCAGACTCTGTATAACTGTCGTCAGCGTCATCTACGGTTGCTTAATTATTTACGTAATAATATTCCAGCTGCTTAGAAAAGTCATCCTCGGCAGATCGATTTCTGGATAAGCACTTAGAGTTTGTATCTAGATGTGACATCTTTGGATCTGACCATGCCAATGATAGCCTCATCATATCCAGAAGGTTATCTACAGGTGAAGTTATCCGAGCAAGAAAAGGACGAGCATGCTTGTACTTTTTGTGGCACCTCTCTCCAGACTGCTAATTGATGAAATTCATTGGGTAGGTCTATAGAAAAAGTAGATGTCTTTTATTAAAGGTGCTATAAAAGCATTTTATATCAATTTCATGTCTATTAACGGGTGTCCACTAAATAATGAGAACGAAAAGAATGGGTCAGGAAAAAAATACCAGTGAAGTTTTGTTCAAACTGATTTATTTTATTAAAAGGGTCAACTTAAATCTTCAAACTAAGTTTAGTGAATATTGTCATATGGTCCGCGGTCCGCCGTGCGGCGCAGCTTAGTCGTTATGCTGGAACATGACCGTTGGACGGCAGCCACATCGATTTTTCGGATGCAGCTTTTGATCCTGTTGGTAAGTTGCTTGGTGTTCTTGGCCTTCAATTATCCTTGTATACCATGGAGCTCAAAGACCGAAGAAATCCTCGATAGGACGGCACTGTGGCAAATTTGTCGGATTCCGGTCTTTTGGGACATATGGTATATTTTGGCTCTCCAAAAACGTTAGCGTTTTTTTGCGTAGTGCGATGATGCCTTGTCCGGCCAAAACACGTATTTGCCATCCGAGTGATGTTGTTTAAGAAATGGGATGAGTATTTTCTGCAAACACTCTCTTTGGTACACCTCCTGGTTGATGGCCAAACCGCTTGGTTTGAACCACGGCTTCGAAATACCCTTATCGGATATTACGATGTATAACATAACCTTCGATTCAAATTTGTGCTTGAACTTATACATTACTTTTGGAGGAGTAGTAGATTTGTCCTTAGTGTAGAATCGGTCGTTTCCCGGTATCTGAGACTTCGAAAGAGGAAAGTAGCTTTCGTCGTCCAGAACGAAAGATTTTCCGCCGTAATTCCGAGTCATCCAGCGGCATTGGGATTTCACGGTTTGAATCTGCTCATCTGTGTACTCTGGGGATCTGGTTTTCTTTCTACACACTATTCCTTCTTTCTTTAGCGTCTTGCAGATGAGTGACTTCGAACAATGGAACTTTCGGGCTGCTTCCCGTTGACTTACCGAATCCTTGTTGTTGAACATGCTGCGCAGCGAGCGGAGCGTTTTCTCATTCATTATTTTCGCTGGACGGCCGCAACCTTTCTTCCGGGTTACTCTCATGCATGCCAGGATACGGTATACGGTGGATACCGGAACTTTTCACGACAAAAATGGTCCACCGTGTATTTTTTCCACGATCTTCGTTCGCTTGAAAGAATTGTACAACGCGCGCGCGCAGTTCTTCCTGTTTCGACGGCATGCTGAACACGACTGAACATGTTAGAGTGAAATAAGAGTGTATGAAAATTTTCTGGAGAGTGCAACGATTCATTCATCTAAAGTGACATTTCTATGCGGCCGTTTTTGTTCTGATGGAAAAGTATTGAAATCATTCTCATTTTTAGTGGACACCCGTTACAGATAGTTTCAAAATGGCTAAAATATTTTACCTGCACTTAGTAATTCAGAAAAAGCACCAAAAAATGAAAAAAGTGCCACCTAAATTATTAAGGCCTGTGCCAACACAATAATCGTGATCAGCATTAAAAAATTAGGAATGAGCAATAAAAGATGAAAGATCTTCGGATAATCTAATTGTGACCGGTAAATCCTATCCAATAAAGCAACAGCTATTAGTATATGTCAATTAAATATGGCAGTATTTCCGCCAAATTATGTAATTTGAAGCACTCAAACTATTCGCATATGTCTTTTAATTTTGTTGGATTTTCCCATAAAAACAGTAAAATGAGCAATGGATAAATAAATATCCATTGCTCATTTCTACTGTTTTTATGGGAAAATCTAACAAAATTAAAGACATATGCGAATGGTTTGATGCTCAGATTACATGATTTGGCGGAAATACTGCCATATTTAATTGCACATATACTAATAGCTGTTGCTTTACTTGACAGATTTACCGGTCACATTAGATTATCCGAAGATCTTTCTCATCTTTGTTGCTCATTCCTAATTTTTAATGCTGATCATACATTATTTGTTGGCACAGGCCTTAATAATTTAATGGCACTTTTTTCATTTTTTATTGCTCAAATCTCTCTTTTAATTGATGATTAATTATGCTGCCGTTTCAAAATTATCTTTTAAAGGATTGAAGATAAAATAGTTTCCAGGTTTTAAATATATTCTAAATAATGATGGTTTACCAGTTTGTTGATGAGATCTGGTAGATGTTTATACTTGTGTACAGATGGAGGTAGTCGTTTCACATAGTTGAATTCTGTCATGATGAGATCCTCCATTTCGTCGTACAACTGCTTGACCTTTTGAGCATCGAGCAGCTTTGCTTATGAGTTTATTCAAGTTTGAGGGGAAATTGGGAAAAATGGACCCTTTACTGGGGTCAACCCTAAACGAAACCCTCCTCATTCGATTTTCCGGACATTTTTACATTAGACCAGTGCAAGTGAGAGTAATATTACTAGCGCCGATCTTCAGAACCGCATGGCATATGAGTATCACCCAAAATAAAAAAGCAAGATTGTAATGCAATTTCGCATGATTTGGTTTCATTTCTCGAAATGGATCGCAACTTGGAGAAAAAATGCAACATTGGCCGTGGGCAAAATTGCAACACATCAGTTCACTTAGAAAAATTCAATGTGTGCGTGAGGTTGTGCAGTGTGTTAGTGGTAGTAAATTCAATAAATCACAAAAAAAAGATCTCGATTCGTAACTGAGATTCGAACCGCGGCCGTCAGCGTGACGGCTCTTCATTGTAACTATCCAGCCACCATAACAAGTTGAGGTGATCGAAATAAAAGCCCTACAGTTGCTTCGGCTTTCGAGGCACTCAACGTTAAAACAATGAAGCAAATGTTGGTCGCACACACTAACATGGCTTCGTTTATTTCATAAAACGCTTGGTAACTTGATGAGAGGGCAATAGGACGGTGATGACGAGTACAAATAAAAATAGACCACTTGTCAGCGGAATAGCAACAGTGGCATATGGCGTAGCGGCCTTCTGTGCCATTGTCTCACCCATATTGAGAAGTTGTTGACGGTTGAACAAAAACCCAACGGTTGCTGCGACTGTCGAGGCACTAAGCACACAGCGATAACCGCTTGCACACACTTGCATGGCTTTGATTATACCATAAAAAGCTTTGTGGATCATGATGGCAAATTGCCTTTTTATTTATTTAAGTCAGATTTTCTTGAAACTTTCATGGAATGAATTATACATATGAGTTATGTTTCGGCTAAGTTACTTTATTCAATTTTTTTCCATCGCTGAAAACCTGCACCTTTCCTTAAGACCCCTCATTACATGTTGTGCAATGGTGGAGCCGACCTTTTTAGCGAAAGTTACTGCCGTTTTTTACATCGTCTTAAGTGTCTACCAATGCTCGTTATGTTGCCAAGTTTATTCAAGTTTTCCCAGTTTCAGTTCACAGTTTTAGTGAAGACTATTTTAAGATAACAAAGTTATGACAATGATCGATTCCTAGGATAATAATATGTATATGTGTAAATGCATATTGTTTAGGTTTTTCGTTTTTATTATAGCTGCGAAATCTAGGGTCATTTGTGTCCAGTCCCGAGTAAGAGTTGAACTAGGGGCCTGTTCATAAACCACGTAGACTCAGACTCCCCTCCCCATCGTAGACTTTTCTCCATACATTTTTTGAATAGCCCCTAGTTATTTTGACACTAAGACCTTTTTTCTCTCAAATAAGTTTACTGCTAAATACAATCAAATATCATCCCCCAAGCAACACAAAGCTTTCACAAATGGTTGGTTGTGACCAAATTAATGCGGATTTCTCAAGATATGATTGCAAAAACTTCAACTGCATTTTTCACCACCTTTTTAACTTTTGGGTGAACTATCAGATAATGAAATCGCACAAAAATACGCTGCTGCTCGCAGTACCGTTCGAAGAATCCGTTTGCAAGCATCATTCTTATCGAGCCAGCAAGCAACCAAACAGAACGGTGAAGCAAAGTGTCGTCACCAAAACTCCGTCAAAATTGATTTCGAACAGCTTCCTGGCCAAAAACTCTACATGGCGACGGCACGAAGAGAGGTTTCTGCAAAGTTTAAACTTGCTTTTATGGACAAATTCGCCAAAAAAAAACTGATGATTTGGCAAGGGATATGCAGCTGCGGAGCAAAGACCAAAGTGTTCGTGACAAATAAGCCGATGGACTCGAAGCTGTACAAGTTAGAATGCCTCAAAAACCGCGTACTACCTTTCATTAAAGCCCATAAAGGTTCCGTGAAGTTTTGGCCAGGTTTGACGAGTTGCCACTACAGTGGTACCGCAATAATAACGTAGATTTCATCGACAAAAACATAAATCCACCCAACTGCACGCAGTTCCAGCCCATCGAGAAATTTTGGGCAGTAATGAAGCGGAAGCTTAAGAAAAGTGGAAAAACGGCTCGGGACGCGGCTCAGATGACCAAAATGTGGAACAATTGTACCAAAGAAGCTGACTCCAGAGGTGTGCAGCGTTTGATGTGATGAATAAAGAAGAAAGTGTGAATTTTCATCAGAAACGAAGAGAAATGATTTGTATTGATATTTTTTCTTAACGTACAGTAAATTACCTTTGTTTTGGTGTATTGAACTTATTTGTACGTCAATCCATAACCGAGATTCAGATGATTTTATTATTCCGAATTCTAAATGGACATAGCTTTACTAGTTAAATGTAGTCGTTATGCTATAGTTTTTCTTGAAAATCATCTTAACTAACATTTGCATTTTAAAAAATGGACAAAAATTGCTGATTTTTCATGGGTTTGCCTTCGTAGTAACCCATGAGTCAGCAGACAAAATTTGACAGCTCTATCAGTCGAACTCTAACCGTGATGGCCAAAATAGTTAAGCAACTCCGTTCAGAAGTGTGCGCGTTCAAAGAACAGCACCCCGCCGCGTCGCAAAAAAATCAAAACATTAAAAAAAAATTAAAATAATTTGTGTGGTTTCAATTGGAAAGATTTCAAAAATTTGAAGACTTTTGTCAAATGTATAACGCTAGAACTTATTATTATGACGGAAAACTATCAGCTTATTATTGCGTTTATGCTTATTTCCATTGCTTTTTTTTTAAGTTTAACCGAACACTTTTGATTTATTGAAAGTGAATTATCAATTTTTTATTGATGTTTTAAGTTTATCTAGGGCGAATTGTTATTTTTTCGTTGGCACAGTGTTTAATAATTTAGAGGCAATTCATTAATAATGCCAGTATATATTTTAGTCAATAGAATATACATAATGGAGACGAAGGTGCTGGAGAGAAAGATGATGGAAAGGAAGATGATTGAGAAGAAGGTGATGGGAGGGGGGGGGGAGAAAATGAAATGGAAGAAAACAAAGAAGAGCATGACGAAACAACGGAAGATGATAAAAAGAAAGAAAGCGAAGAAAAACATGACGAAGATGAAGATGACAGAGAAGTAGATGGCGCAGAGGAGAGGAAGATGACGGAGAAGAAGATGGTGTAGAGGAAGATAACTGAGAAAAAGATGATGGAAAGGCAGATAATGAAAAGGAAAAAAATCGAAGAAGAGTATGACAGAAAGAAAGATGAAAGAGGGAAAGGAAATGAAGAAAACACGATGAAGAAGATGATGACGGAGAAGAAACAGAACATGTTGAAGAAAAATAGAAGGAAACACAGGAAAGAAATTTATTGCAAATGAAGATCGTGATAAAACCAAAGATCATGATGCAAATTTTGGTGCTCTAAGACCGACACATAAGAGCGGCATTTAGGATAAAAGACTCAGTTAAAGAAAAGAGAAAACCTATTCAATCAAACACACTTTCAGTCGAATTGCGTCTGTTTCTGCTTCGAGACACTTAATTTTACATGCAATCTTTGTTTACGTTCCTTGACGTTTAAAAAATTTCAATAACATCTCGTGTAAAAATTCAAAATTTCTAAGTGTGTGGTTCTGTTAGCGAGATACGGTATTTTTAGGTAATGGATGCACTGTTGAAAGTTATTCAATCAATGAAAAAACGATAAATCGAAAATCTAGTAAAGAAAGAAATTAGAAAAGTGACAAATGCCATGGATGAATAGGGTCTGGGATTGAAATCCTAAGCTTTTGCTTAGTGAGAAGTACGAGTAGCCTCTGAGCTACCTAGCCGTATCCTTAATTGTTTGAATACAATGCAAAGATACCAATATATATATATATATATATATATATATATATATATATATATATATAATATATATATATATATATATATATATAAATATATATATATATATATATATATATATATATATATATGTATATATATATATATATATATATATATATATATATATATATATATGAAATCCTATTCATTCGTTGTTTAGTTCGCTCTGAATTCGACATCAAGATTCAAGACACATGTACATGATAAGGATAGAAAAGTTGGGCCATAAATTCGTTTGAAAATTTTGATCGAATTTTGCATTGGGACCTGCCACTGTACGTTGCTGTTACGGCATTACTTAAACATAATGTTTTTGTTAGTGTTTGAAGTGATCTCGTTAAACCCCATACTGGTCGAACAGGCTCCCATTAATCACTGCTTATGTGATCGTCTAGCCAAATCATACGTTAAACAATCAATTTCCATTGAATCGAATCCTTCCCGATACGAATAAATAGATATCATTAAATACGTAGTAACGTTTTATCACTCTTTTTTTTCCTGTGTCCTTTCAACTCACATCGTTCCAATGTTTCCAATTAACCAGTGGCTATCTATTGGCAAAGCAGCCGTGAACTCGTTTGTTACGTCTTAGAAGTGCCTTTTTTCGTTTATTCGGCCGAAGGTCGTAATCGTGAAGTTGACACACTACACCCGGTCGCTGTCGGAGCATGCAGCAAAAAAAAAAACAATCAAACCACCCAATCTGATCAAACGACAAACCTTACGTTGGTGTCCAAATATCTCTCTCTCCGACTAGTCATGGCCCAAGCCGATCTCAATTTTACGACCATTCGTTGGGGTGCGTTGTGTTTTAGTAGATTCGATGAAGTTACAGCTAAATAGCAGCTTTATGAGCGATTTAGTGACGTGGGAACTGACTCGCTTTGTAACCAACGATTGCAGCTCAAACAAAGTTTGCATCAACGAAAACCAATTTGATTCCAATATCCAAAGTCCACCTGGACAGGGCTTCGATAAGCCAAGCACCTGGCCCTTCCCGCAGCAGGGTAGTCGGTGTGATTAATACTTGCAGTCAAATCTTTTAGGGTAGCTAAAACCTATAGTATGCAACGTCATTTTTCACGAGTTTGCCTCTTTGCCGAAGTTTGGAGAATAGAAGGGGCCCATTGTCCTAAATGTCGTTTGATGTGAGCAACCAGCCGTTGATTCAAACTTGTGAGCATTTAAGCTCATAACCTTCGGTAAGCAACATATGATTAAATTTGATCACATATTTTCGAGAGAAAACGCTGTGGATGTGCGTTCGACAGACCAGAGTGCACCGACGTGGAAACAAGTGGAGCAATGCCAAACAACTACAATAGAGTTGGTGTGTCACATGTCAGTTGATTCATCAGTATGGTGAACGATTGAGGAAATGAACCTAGCAAAGATGCGTGTCATTGATGTTTATTATGAACGCTCGCGAATTTGATTCGAGAAACAATTTTCTGCTGCCTTATTTCACTGAAAACTTGCGAAGCTGTCCTGAACATGGAGTTTTTCGTTCTATGAGAGGTTTCTAATCCAAGCAATATTGACTTCAAAACCACAATGACAGTCTTTGTGAAATTTAGCCAGAAAAAATATCCTTCGTAAGCCTTTGAAATCGGTGTATGCATCAGAATTGCATTCACTGTATCAAATCCCACAAAAGCCCTGATCGAAAATGGATTCATCCATCTTACATTTGATCACATCAAATGACGCATACTGGACTTCAGTCCAGCGGTGGCATGGTTGAATCAATTTTCGAATTTACTCAAGCATATCAAAACTGATCACCCGGGGGGAAAACCGCCGATGGAACAAAGTTTACATCTTTTTTCATGCCTTCATCCGTAGATGAGACTTCAAAATTCTTGAGTGTGTATTCTTTTCCTCGAATCAAAACCAATGCTATACATAAGCGAGTTTAATTCAAATGGTGAAGTAATTATCAGATGAAGCCGCTTCGCATTCGTAGCGCTTTGTTTAGATATAACCTTCGCACCACCAGCGAAGCGCCGTGCTGCCCATAGCCACGATGTCAAACAGCACGCAGGTCAATATTTGCCCGACATAGATCATCCGACGATTGCATGGGCAAATACGTAGGAATCCGTTCTGTGTGCCTTAGTTATTCGCACTTGAAGACCAGCACAGAGATTCGAACGATGCACCTTGGCCGGATCAAAGAATGCATTGTTTGCTGCATCTTTACTTTTACAACTTCGGTCAAACAAACGGTGCAATTCTACAGAAATCCCTACTTTCAAGGCTATTTGTGCCAATGCGGGTGGGGACTTTTTAGCGAAGATATTAACGATCGTCGCATTCATGATGACGGTGTTACATGTTAATGTTTGAAATTTGTCAAGCCAACATTTGCCTTCTGTGAGCATGCAATATGTGTGTAGACAAACGCATTCGAAATGCATGACGATCATAATTCCGAACTATTAATTCGATATGTCCTTCCTATCCTTCACATTTGAGGTATATTATTTAACCAGAGGTTTAACCTGACAACAAAAATAACCTTTGCCACAACCCACCTCCAAATCGACCGAAACAAACGCATGGAAAGGACGACTCAACCTCCACTCATATTGCTAAGTCCTCAAACACGAGACCCGTTGGTGAAGAACTAAACCGAATCGTTGCCAATTCTCGTGCTTCACTTTTAACACCACTCTGCCACACTGAAGGTAAGCTCGGCATTGCAGCAATCGGTGCTCTTAGATGAATCTCTACACTCTGCCTAAGCCTATATTGGCTAAACCAGAGAGCTACGTGCAGTCCGATGCACGGGTGAAATAAAAACAAATTCGCATTGTTGGCGAAAAGAAGACTCCGCTAAAAAAATGGCGATGCTCTTGAATTGTAAATTACCATTTTTCTTTATATTGCTCTAATTCGAGGTGAAAAACTGCGATCAAAGAGACTAGCAACATGAATGATATGATCTGAAGCCGGCCAGAGCAGTGATGACCTTACGGCGCCAATGAACTTAAAGGGGGGTTCATACGGCTCCTCTCATGGTGGTACTAATTTCGAAATCTCTGTGGGAGCATGACGCAAACTATATGAACCGGTGCTAATTATTTGATGGAAATGGAAATTTGCAAAAGTAAACCTCCTCGAAATTGCGACGCCGCACAAAGAAGAAAATACTCGTGAAAATAACACTGTGAGCAATGCACGAGGTAAGCTAATTTCAGGAAGTAGAAAGAAAAAAAGCCCCAACATGACTAGCATATTGAATGCCACGAGGAAACGAAACCAATTTTCAAACAAGCAGGCGGACCATTTTTTTTCGAGATTTTATGAATTTGCTGTAGCTGGTTTGACCAAAATATATTGTTAACCTTCCTCGGGTATTTAAACAAAACTGACGCACAACACATTAGGGTCAATATTGACCCAGATTTAGACCCTTTTTAGAATCATGAAATCCCAACCTAGACACAATGTTTACACCCCTTTTGAAAGTTCATGGTCTCAAAAATGCATTGGTGGTAGAAAAATCTGATTGCAATTACATTGGCCACCGCGAATCTGCAACAATGGGAAGGCGATTTTGATTTCGATGTGTGAACATAATTGCATACAAAACATTCCAGACTAGTGTGGAGAGCTGCCGTCTTCGACAAAGTTTCTCAATATGTCATTTGTCGTCTTTTGACATTATCATAAAGGGTGCTTCGTTAAAAATTTGGTCGACTTAAGCTTGACGCATTTTTTTTTTCATCGTGCATTAAAACATTTAGAACACGTGGCGACGTGGCGTCTTCAACCGTAGATAAAGCTAAAAATACGAGCTGGACTGTCGACTTACAAGACAGTGGTGACTCCAAATCACGACGATACACAAAACACGTCGGCCAAAGCACGATCGCGAAAGTTGTACACAACGATGCTAACAAAGTTTGATTGCGTGGTACAGGGCGATGAAATTTACGTCAAGGCAGATCTTAAACAGCTTCCTGGACAGAAATTTTATACGGCAACCGCACGAAGAAAGGTTGCAGATATTTTCAAGCACATTAAACTGTCAAAGTTCGAACAGAAATATCTGGTGTGGCAGGCCATCTGTGCCTGTGGCTTGAAGAGCAATGTTTACATTGCGACCGGAACCGTCAACCAGGAAATTTATCTGAGCGAGTGCTTACAGAAACGTCTACTGCCTTCCCTGAAGCGACACAATTGTTCCACAAGAAAGGCCATGGAGTGGTTGTTGCCAATAACGTTCAAGTGGTGCCCAAGGACAAAAACTCTCCCAACACGCCAGCGCTCCGCCCAATCGAACAATATTGGGCCATCTGCACGCGAAACCTTAAGAAGACTCAAAAAGCTGTTGTGAGCGAGAAACAGTTGTTCTGCGGCGAATAAAGTGGACAAGGAGACTGTACAAAATCTTATGGCAAGTGTTAAACGAAAGACCCGGCAATTCGCATTTGGTAAAAAGGAAGCCTAATTGAAAATTTCTCCTATATTCTGTATTAATAGAACTTGAAAAGGGAAAAGAATTTGACTTATTAATAAAAACTTTGATCGACTCACACACATTACTATTTGACCAAATTTTGATCGGAACACCCTTCACTCAGCAAAAAAATTTCACAAAACAAATTGAAATTAAACTAATTTATTACACCTAACTGATTATCGAATATGAAAAATCGGCCATTCAATTTCAAAACATTAAAAATTCTAGTATAAAGATATTGTTGCTTATGATTTGGTTTGGATAAGCCCTTTGAAAAATTTACAACCACATACTAGCACGTTGTTACAGAAAACTTTATCAATGTCAACATTTTACAATGTAATCAAGAAATAGGCTATAGTTGGGAACATAAGGTAAAATGTGCCCCTATAAGTGGGTCTACGGTATTCTTGTGAAATCATTGGTCATGTTTCTATGTGAATAGATAATTTATTCCGCATTTATACCATATATCAAGAATGCATGACTAGGTATATTGCTTCAATTTATCCAAATTTGGGTCATTTGAAAATCGTGAAGGTAATCTGTCAGCTTAACCAGTGAAATCATGTTAGCTCAAAAATGTGGAAAAACAAAAATCTCGCTCAAGCATATTGATCAAATTGATGAATAATGTCTCAACTGCTTCAAATTAAATCGATTATCATGATGTCAACTTGAAATTTCCGATTATCGCTGGATTTATGATCAAGGAGCACTAACATTACATCCTTTAACCCTAGTATTTAATTGCATATTCAGCTTTTATAAAATCTTATGCACCTCTCGACAAATAAATGAATTGGTCAGAACTTATATAAGCATATAAAAACTATACGAACTCTAAACTAAATATGAACTAAAAATTTTCTGAATTACAGTGAATATCGGAATATCTTTGACGATTGGGTGGATATATAATGAACTTGAGTTGATTAAGCTTCTCAGAAGTCAAATGAACGTATTGGAAGCTTCCAGATAATCACGAAGTTTGCTTGAGAAAAGAAGGGGTCCAGAAGGGGTCCAGAGAAGTCCATTGTATTGTCAGAACTATTGAAAAGTTTCTCGAGCTTCTTTGTGTGAAAAGTTCCCTGAACTTGTGGGATGTTCTCCAATTTGCTGAAAAGTTCCCTGAATGTTTGGGAAGTTCCCTGAAATTCTTGAAAGTTCCTTGAACATCTTGGTTAGTTCAATAAACTTCTGAGAAATACCATAAAAATTTTGATAAATTTTGTGAATTTCTGGGAAGCTCCTTGAGTTTCTGGAGAGTTGCATGAACTTATGGGAAGAATCCTTAATTTTTGGGAAGTTCCCAGAACTCGTGTGAAGCTTCCTACAATTATGGGATATTCCATGAATTTCTGGGAAATACCCAGAATTTCGCTAAGTTGCTGAACTGCGAACTGAACTGAATTGCAAAATTTCTGTTAACTATGGGCCGTAAGGATGGCTTTGCAAAGAGAAAATTGGCTGAGGAAGCGGCCACCAATCGTAAGGCTGCAGTGCATTTTTGTAACGGGCTCAGGCCGACTTTTACAACTTTATCACATCTTAGCTGGAAAAAGTCATCAGATGACTCTAAGAGTTGCATAATATCCAGGAACATCGTCGGTTGGCGTGTCGTTTAAGTGGTCTTGGAACAGCTCCTGATGACCGAAACAAAATCACAGTCGACGTAGAGACGTACTCTTCTCCGTTTCTGAACTAGCATACGTCCGCGATGTGTAAAAACTGGTAATCCCAAACTAAGGCAATATCGGTGCCGGCCCGTCCCGAATCCAGGTCAAATAAGGAGAAGAAGGAATATGTTGACGTGGTACTCGCTTTATTGGAAGCCAAGAACACCTCTGCTCTTTCACGAGAAATCACTGGGATGTTGGATAAAATGGTTGGGTTTGCAGCGAGAGCAATTTTGGAAAACGATGTGCTGAATTTAACGGACGTCGGCAGCGAATAAGATATTTTTTATGCACCCGGTTTATTCTCTGCACAGAGATGCACACCAAAATTATTTAAATTTCGACACCAATTTAAACCAAAAGTAAGGATGCTGTTTAGGCTACTCACAAGTGTGGGTGGTTTATTTGAGTTGAATACTTGAATATTTAAAAAAATCGAGTTTGAGGATTGATTTAAACCAAGAGTAAGGATGCTGTTGGGGCCACTCGCAAGTGTGGGTGGTTTGTTTCAATAAAATACAAAAATATGGTAAAACATCTAGTTTGAGTACCGATTTGAACACTTTCCGGACCCGATATTCAATATTGTAATTAACAATGTTTTATTTTTCGATTTTAGTAAAGTGGGGTGCCAATTAAAGTGGCTAGCTCAAGGATAATGGGTCACATTATCGTTTGGAAGAGGCTAGGCAGGTAACTTATTTCAGGTATTTGTTGCTGCTCATGGTTGCGATATCTACCAAATCCTCGGTCCCTGAAATCTCTTTCAGGAACTAAGTCGCAGATGAGTGACCACAGCCTCCTGGGCAGGTATAAGTAGCACGGAAACAAAATGATAGTTTAACTGGGACACAATGGCAGAGAATTTACTGTTGTGGAGGGGAGAGAGGTGATGACATTATACTCTTAGATCAGACAAACAAAGGAATTCGAAAATCGCTTGCATGTAGGGAAGATCACGCATTCCCAAAACATCTCTTACCTCTCAAAAGGGTTATCTACCATGGACCACTAGGGTACTCAATAGTCGTGCTATGGAGGCAAGTGTAGGTGGTTTATTACAGTGAAATACAAAAATATGTTTAAATATTGAGTTTGAAAAGCAATTTTAACCAACAGTAAGGATGTTTTTGGACTCTCTCACAAGAATAAATATCTGATTTTTTATATTATGTTGAAATTTCGAGTTTGAAACCCGATTTAAACCAACAGTAGGGATGTTGCTGAGCCCATTCACATTTGCGGGGGTTTACCTCAATGGTATACAGAAATAGGTTGGGATATCGAGTTTAAGGACCGTTTGAATACCTTTAAACAAAAATATTGACATACAATCCTATACTATTTAGGGAAGCATACATTGAGAGTAGATGAGCGGCAGAGATAAAGAGAAATAAGCTTTTTAAGATGATTTGTTTATGGATCATACCAGTAACTAACCTTCGAACAACTCACTAACAGTGGAGGGTGACAGTGAAGGTACAGATCAGTAAAATTTCAAGATTAGGGAGCTATTAAGTAGAACAGCGGACTGAGTTCATCAGATGTAGCTCGAATGGGCTTCAGCTTAAGAAGCAACTGAGTATTATAGTCGTTGATTTAATAAAATGTTCTCATTATTCAATGCTCATTTCAGTCCATAGTTTCCAACACATAGGTGTAGTCAACCATCGACAGACCGCAACAATAACTCTTGGTATCTTTTCAGAGAGGTGTCTGGGCTCTTCAAACATCCGGGAGACTATAGGGATTCTGCTTATATCTTTGTTCTTAATTTTGTTTCTTTTCAGTCAACAAATAATTTATTTCTATTAAACTTTAAAGACAATGTCTAATATCCTGTTTTATTTTGTTTATTTTGTTTTATTTTCCGTTATTCTTGTCTCTTTTCAGTCACAGCATATTGTTAACCAAAACGACCCCTGCTGCTAACCTTCTCCCAACAAACCAACATCCCACTAATTTCTCGTGCAAGTGCAGAGAATTTTTCAGCTTCCTTCATAGCGACTATCACGTCAACACGTTCCTTCTCATCCCCTTCTTGACCAACATTCGGGCAGGGCTGGCGCCGGTATTGCTTTACTATGGGTCATCAGTTTTTATACATTGAAGATGTGTGTTAGTCCCGAACACCATTTGTTGGTGCTTTCTAGCAATAACGGAGTAGCACCAGTGGGCGGTCAATCAGGCTCATGCTCATGCTAATGCTCATGACTGTGAGATTGGAAGGTTGGAAGTGGGACAAATCGAAAAGTATGCTCCCGACTAATGGGCGAAAAGGTGGTAGCCATTATTGAGAAAAATCTCAATCTTTCTGTGTGAAATTTGGGTTTGGGAAGTAAAAATCATGTGTACAAAAAGTGAAGCAGAGGCAAGAACTGAAAGCGTACAGAGTGCAAAAGGTTCCCAACTGCGATGACAAGCCGAATTTAACTGCAAAAAGTCATGCTAAGGAACTTTACAACCATTTTTTGCAAACATTTTTTTTTTATATCATAATGAACGAAGAAACATACGTACTCGAAGACATTGAACAACTTCCGGGTCTGGCTTTTATACCGCAATGCAAAGATACGCCGTTGCCGAGCATTTTCGGACAAAGAAGGTGTCCAAATTCCCGAAAAAGTATTTGATTTGGCAGGCCATATATAGTTGTGGTCGAAAATCTAAAACTTTCATCTCTACCGGCACTATCGATAACGATGTGTACGAGAAACAATGTTTGCAAAAGCGGTTACTAACATTTATCAGAAGCTGCGACTCTCCAGCTCTGTTTTGGCTTGATTTGGCCTCTTGTCACTATGCGAAATCCGTAATCAAATGGTATATGGTTCAAGAGGTCAAACACGTGCCAATTACAGCCAATCCACCAAACTGTCCAGAGCTTCACCCAATAGAGAAATACTGGGCTCTAGTTAAGCGGAACCTCTTCCAAACTAAGAAGAAACCAAATGGTACAGATGATTTCAAGAGAAAATGGAGAATCGTCACGAGGGGCGTATCTGAGGATACCGTACGGAACCTGATGGGGGGTGTTCCACAGAATGCTCGAGAATTCTACAGAAAGAAGGATTAGCATCTTAATCAACTGTTTCTAATGTAGATATAACTCTATTATTGAGCAGTGAGCAATCGCTTTGTTGAATGATGTTTAATTTTTTTTTGCTACAATTATTTTGATGCCCGAAATTTAACGTGAACAGACTTTATCATTTCTAAAGTTTGATATGTATCATCCGTATTACCGTTGTATAGTGTCCACTATGTTACCTTTATCATAAACTGTGATAATGTAGTAGACATTGGTGAATTGAACTTTCCTCTGTAAGTGGAATTGTAGCTATTCAAATAGTATCTTTTTACCAAAAACAACAGAATACACTAAGGTTTTTTTTTGCACGGGGGATATGTTCCACTTTTAGTATAGAACCGTGCAAAAAAAGACTTAATAGAGTTGATAAATTAACATGCTTATACATTTTATATTGCTCCGATTTTTTTTGTATGCGTTACCTTACCATGCAAAGGTCAAAATACAGTTTTTAACATTTTGAGTACTTACACCAAAAATTGTGAATTTTTAGAAAAACTGCTATATGATTACTTTTGGCCCAAAACGTAAAATGTGATTTGAATTTGATCTATAAGTTGTTCCGTTCTGGAGTTATCGCCAAAAACAACCCGTTTAAAAAAACCGTGCAAAAAAAGACAATTTTTTTACCAAAAACAACAGAATATACAGCTTTTTTATCAATTACATTTTGAGTTGATATAATAGATCACCCAGTCTTTCATGCAACCACCAGAGAGGCGTTTCTTTTTAATTTGTGACAAATTAGTCGAAGCTCTTTGTATTGTTTTCGAACAATGCATGAATGTTCTTTTTGTGTCAACGTGTTTTGTGTTAATTACAAAGATACAGTACTGGACAAAATAGAGTACGTAGCGGATGTGATTAAATTCAAATTCAAGTAGTATTTTTTATTTATAATATTTATACCACATCATTGATAAATGCCAGCATGAGTCGCTGGACAAAACAAATTACGTACTACTACAACCACGACTGTATATCTTGGCGTACAACGTGCGTACCCCTCGAACCGCATAGAAACGTAAAAAAAACTTGGTTAGAAGTGATTGATGTAACAATTAGCGATCGTGAAATAATTCTTTTTTATGTTTCAGTTAGACCTGGATTCATAGTTGGCCAATTATGAATCCAGGTCTTACTGGGACATAAAAAAAAAGATTTATTTCACGATCACTAACTGCTACATCAATCACTTCTAACTAAGAACAGTGCGTTTCAATCCGATAAGATAAAATTAAATCAAATTTCTCGAGATATCAACAAACTCATCGTTAAAAACTGTCAAGAGGGCCTTTCAATATGAATTAAGTGAGGCATGAGTTCGAAAAATATGCAAGAAGTACGAGGATCTCGGAAGTTTGATAGACAGAGCAGGAAGAGGAAGGAAATGGAAGACAACAATCAATGGTGATCGCCGAATTGACCACGAATTGACGAAAAACCCGTCCTTCACCAGCCGTGTAATCAAAGAAAACGTTAACTTGAACTTTGCCCCACGCCGACCTTTGATTAGCAAAGTGAACAGGTTTGTATGTTTTGCTCTTGGCATTTATTTAAGAGTAATTGTGACAACTGTAGAATTTAACGTCTCAACTTTGCCAAAAAAATACATCGAAAAGCCATTAGACCTCTAGAAATAGGTTCTCTGGAGTGATGCAAGAAAGTTCGAGCTCTTTGGTCGCAAACAGAGGGCACGAACCTGGAAAAAAAACCTGGAGCGAAACTTGTAGATACAAATGTTTAAAAAACAGTGAGGCACGGAAATGGCAATATCATGGTGTTGGGGGTGCTTTGTGTGGTCTGGGGCTCACAAAACCACAGCCTGCTTCCGTGCTTCACGTATCAAACTATTGGAATGACCACCTCAAAGATCGATTCGATAGGATTTAAGTCCGGTCCTATCGAAAATTTGTGGTCCGTTCTGGATCAACACGTTGACAAAGGAGACGTGACCAACCGTGACAAACAATTCGAAGCTCTGGAGAAGGCTTGGATGAATTTAAACCCTCAATACATCCGAAATCACGTCGAAAGTATCCAACGACGCCTGCAGGCCGTTATTGAGGTGGTAATACTAAGTACCTATTGATTTTAGCAATAAAGTTCTGTCCATTTAGAATCGTCAAATCAACCGAGTATGATGTGCTCAAACGTTTCAGGGAGCAAAAGAGCGTGGCGAGTGTCTCAAAGTAGGCGTCGTATTGGAACACACAACTGTTCCTGCGTAGTTGAGGCTCGGTTTTATAGACAAATTTGCCAAAAAAAAAACTAATGATTTTTCAAGGGATATGCAGCTGCGGAGCAAATACCAAAGTGTTCGTGACGAATAAGACGATGGACTCAAAGCTGTACAAGGAAGAATGCCTCAAAAACCGCGTACTGCCTCTCATTAAAGCCCAAAGGTCCCGTGAAGTTTTGGCCAGATTTGATGACTTGCTACTACAGCCGGGAAGTCATCCAGTGGTACCGCGTTAATAACGTAGATTTTAACGATAAAAACATAAATCCACAGATGACCAAAAGGTGGAACAAATGTGCCAAGGAAGTTGACTCCGAAGGTGCTGCACAGCTTTGATGGGAGGAATAAAAAAAAGTGCGAATTTACGTTAGAAACGAAAAGAAATGATTTGTATTGAAATTTTTTCCTTAAAGAACAGTGAGTTACATTTGTTTTTATGTTTGATACTTATTTGTACGTCAATCCTTTACCGAGATTTACTATTCCGAATTCTAAATGGACATAGCTTTAACCAATCAAAGTTATGAATTTTCCAAAGTTTGGTTCTCGAGTTATGCTGAAATTTGTGTTTCATTTGTATGGGAGCCCTCCCCCCCTTTCTATAGGTAGAATAGGTCTAAAACCATCATAAGAACCATTTCTGGCCCCAAAAATCCTTGCATACAAATGTTCATGTCGATCGGTTCAATAGTTTCCGAAACTATAAGAGTCAGACAGACAGACAGTCATAAACTCATTTTTATATCTATAGATAGATTATCAAACTTCGAACGACAACCTTCAACTAAACAAATTCTCACTAAACACAAGTGTCTTGATTCAAAATACAACTTGCTAAACAACCCTGACAAAAACCCACAATGACGTCTTACGATAATCAAAAGGACTCACCAGCCAGTCAACAACCGCACTGCCAGGACAAGAAATCTGATACAAATCTGACAGCGCGCATGTTGCAGACATGTTAATCAACTATTCTTTTTTAGGAAGGACCCCTTCCACCACTTCTTTTTCCGGTTTACCCCAAACAAAACAACCTTCTATACCCGTTAGGAACGTGTTCTTGGCAGCCGTGATCTTATAGCTATAAACTTTGAATTTTTGCGACCAAACAACATGCCACTAATGCAGGACGTGCAGGAAAGCTAGGCTAAAGCAAACAGATTCGCCGCATTGAGTGCATCATAATTGAATCAATTAAACGGCCGTAATTGATTGTCCCCGTATCGCACTTCAACACGTGAACAGAAGCACCCACCCGTTGCGGTCGTGACTAAACTCACCACAATGAATAGCGAAGCTACGAGAAAAATCACCACTCGTCGATCACTTCAACACGCACAATGCTTCTTACATGATTCATTCCTCAGTTCACCTGCTGCCAGCTCCATTCAAAGACGATCGCTCACACCGCCGCAGTTGAAATTCATTGCCGATGAACACACGCACGCTTTTCCTACGTTTAACATCGACGCACCGGCATCGCCGTGGTCGTGGCCACCGTCGGTTGAGATTGAAACAAGAACAACAGAAAGGTAGGTAGGTAATCTCGCGGTGTGGATTTTGGCAGCAATCTGTCGTGCATTGTTTTTCGGACCAAACACGTGCACCAGCAGAAGAGCGCGCGGAGAGACTTGGTCGATCGTGGACTAGGGGTTCGTCGCTTACGACAGCAGTGCGCAGCGCATTGTTGAGTCGACTTCGGTCCAGCGGTAAATGCGGATCCTTCAGTAGCAGTTGAGCTGTGCAGCGGCGCGGAAGCATTTCCAGTGGATTTCAACCAAAAATAGGCAGATTCGACAACTGCTTCCAGGGATCTGTGTGGAGGATTTTGGAAAGCGAACAAATAGTGGAAGAATTTTCTTGATTGAGTAATTGCGTGATCAGTTTTTGGTGAGAGGAAAAAAGAACTGTGAAAGTGAGGATTGTTCCACAATTGAAGGCTGGTATTAGAATTGAAAAAAAAAAATAAAAAAAACTGTGCGATTGATGTGATGATGCCATTTAGTGTGAATTGAGTGGAAGACAACAATCCAAGACAACAACAAATTCTGCTCTAAGGGAGTTCAAGGAGTTCAAACGTAAAAATATTGAAAACAAGTGAGTAATTTGAGCAGTGTGAAAAAATCGTTTTGGTGATGGAAGCAAAATTATAATATTCCTTTATGAGAATATATTTGAGTGGAACAGTGGAAGTATATTTCAGTGAACAAGTTCAATCGAGAAACAATTTAAGTTTCTCAGGTAATGAAGCCGCAAGTGATACGCAAACGAATGGCATCTCATTCCTGAGGATTTATGGAGGATTGATAAATTAATCGGACTCATCAAATCATTGAAAAGCTTTACAGTTAAGCTCTACCCACATACAAAATTACCTACAAAAAAATCGTAAGTCAATCATAACCTTCCAATTGCATGTTCCATCGATTCATAAATTGAGAGTCGCAAGGATATCACACGGTATGGCTGCAGGACTTTTCCCGACTATGAAACTGCGGAAGTTCTATATGAGGAAAGGAAACTTACTCGAATGTACCGTTTTGGTAAATTAACAAGTTAACAAGATCAACTCTTTATATCATGATCATAAAGGAAAAAGTATTGATGGAAAACCACAAAAGAAAATCAATTCTCTGAAGAAAGTTTCATACAGCCCAGAGTTCCAGATTTAAAAACAAGGATGGAACCAAATTGATATTTAACGCAGTTAATAGTTTTACAAGATTGATCACAGTTGCTAATATTTGAGTTCAAATATTAGCCCATATTATTGTTAACATGAGTTTGGCTACGTTTAGGACTTATCTGGATTACATTTGATCTTTATATGAGTAATCGGATTTTACTCAAGCAACAAAAGTTGATATAAAAAAGTTGAAACACTTTTTAAAGGGTGTACGGAATCAAATTGCGACACACACAAATATTTGGCAAAATTCGCCCGTTCAACCAATCATCTTCAAACTTTCAGGGAGTAAAATCAAACATGTTATGAACATTTTTCCATGTTTTTCAATTTCAATTCCATATCCAAATGAACGAACCTTTTTCTTTAAACTACTTATACGGTACAACATTTGTACCAACTTTTTTTTAGCGTGTCCAACCATTTTTTCTTCATAGCTTCCTCCGATTTCACTTCCTTAGGATGCTTCCGCAGTGCCTGCTTCATGATGGCCCAGTACTTTTCCATTGACCGATTCCATTGTTCCGGTGCGTTCCGGGGGGTTGAGATGCTTCGGCACGGAATTGACCTCCTTAGCCTTGTACCACTCCAAAACCTCTTTTGTAATGGCACGAGACTACATCCGGCCAGAAAATCGTAAGACCATCCTGTGACCTCAGAAGAGGAAGTAGATGCTCTTGGAGGCATTCCTCTAGGTACACCTGCCCATTGACCGTTCCAGTTGTCACCAATGGGGTGCTCCGCTGTCCACACGAGCAAATTGCTTGCCAGATCATATATTTTTTTGGCAAACTTTGACATCTTCTGCTTTCTAACGTGCTCAGGGACATCGAATTTATGATGAAGCTGCCAGAAGTCTGCTTTTACTTACGTCTCAGCATCCATAACGAGGCAATGTGGTTTCGTCAACCTCTGGGTGAAGAGCTTCCGTGCACGTGTTTTACCTACCGTATTCTGCCGTTCACTGTGATAAGGCGCTTTTTGGACTTTGTACGTGTGTAGTCCTTCACGTTTTTGCACGAAAGTTTTGGTTAGATTCAGTTTTGCCACATCTCGAACTGTTGGGATTCCTCTTGAAAGCTTTAACTACCCGCTTGTGAGCCTTAACACTATACGAAGATCCATTTTTGCCACTTTTTCCTTTCCTATCGATGATCAAATGTTCGTGGTATCGATTAAAAACGAGACACCGTAGAAGGTACCATTCCCAGCTTCGTGCTGATGGCACGATGAAAAAGATCTGGATTTTCGAGGTACGTGCGCAAAATTTCTTTGCACCGCTGTTGTTCTTTCGACTCCATCTTCACCAAAAATTTCAATAGAAAATACCCAACGAGTAAAAATTTGCAGCCATTTAAAAGTGGTGCAATTTGATTCCGTACAACCTTTAATATTATATCAACAGCATTTTAAACTATCTTTTAAATCTTGTCCTGTTTATCTACACTGAGGTAATTATCCGTACCGATTTCCTACGATCGGAGCTATGAACCACAAAGCAAAGATCCAAGGCTCATTCTGTATGAAATGATTATTGTTGCACTGTTCGAGAAAAAACTGCCTCTTATACACTTTCAATTGGCATCACTTATCAAGCGTGTATAGTCTCGTGAGATTGTGGCACGTCTCTGGATCATGCCATTTTTCTATTCTGCAAGACAATTTTAAATGAAAATGCATGAAAATAAAAAGAAACGTTGAATTTTCTGCGTTATCTAATGCAAATAAAGGGAATGCTAGGGTTGCCAGAATATAATGGGATATTTCATGTAAATTTAAGCCAGATAACGCCTGAATCCAGCCTGTTGTATGAAAGATTGCCAATATTGTTGTATGGCACATGAAAAGTTGCAAACAATTTCATTGTTTACGCCTCCTTTAGCTTGGATATAAACGAGGGGATATTTTACACGCTTGTTACAATTAATTATTTTTTTCTTTGTATTACATGTAAATTTAAGCCAGATAACGCTTTAATCTAGCCTGTTGTATGAAAGATTGCCAACATTGTAGCATGGCGCATGAAATATTGCAAACAAGTTCATTATTTACACCTCCTTTGGCTTGGATTTGATCGAAGGAAAATTTTACGCTCCTATTAAAACTCATTATTTTTTTCTGTGTACGAATTTCTTTCCATTAGAGAATCATATGAATTTTGCAATAATATCTTCTGGCAAATTTTCATACGATATTCCTATGATTTCCTCTCGATTTGTTCACTCAATGTATATAAATTAAAATGAATTTATGTCAGTTTGTCTGTCTATCTGAACCTTATAGACTCGGAAATTACACAGATAAAAAGAAACATTAAATTTTCTGCGTTGTGTAATGCACATAAAGGGAATGCTAAATTTGGCAGAAAATAATTATAATAGTAGATTTGGTAGAAAATAATATTTCTTGTAAATTTTAGCCATATAACGCCTGAATATAGCCAGTTATATGAAAAATTGTAAACATTGTTGTATGGTGCATGAAAGATTGCAAACAATTTCGTTGTTAACGTTTCCTTTTTCTTGGAATTTCACGAAGGAAAATTTTACGCGCCCCTTAAAATTCATTATTGCTTTCTGTGTACTGAACCGATCGGCGTGAAATTTTGTATGGAGCGGTCAATAACCCCGAGGAAGGTTCTTATGGTAATGAAAAACCCCTCCCTTTTCTGAACAGGGGGCTCCTATATGATTGAAACACAAATTTTTGCGTAACTCGAGAACTAAAGGGTGTTTCGTTCAAAATTTGGTCGACCCAAGCTTGACGCATTTCCTCTCATCGAGCATTAAAAAAAAATCCCGAACATCATTTTGAAGGTGTGTGCGTGGAGCTTCATGACTCAATTTTGATTTTGAGATTAGCGCTTCAGTTATCAAAATTTCTCGAAGGAAGAGAAGCAAAGCATCAAAATTTTGCTCGTACATGGCGAAAATCCAAACTACTTTCACGCCAAGATGGCTTAATTGTTAAAGGTGGCTAAATCAACTATTATCAACATACACAGATAAAAAGAAACATTGAATTTTCTGCGTTATCTAATGCACATAAAGGGAATGCTAGATTTGACAGAAAATACTGGGATATATCGTGTAAATTAAAGCACGATATCGCCTTAATCGCGTCTATTGTATGAAAGAATTCCCAAAATTGCGAACAATATCGTTGTTTACGCTTGCTTTGTTTTAGAATTAAACGAGGGAAAATTCTACGCGCCTGTTAAAATTCATAATTTTTTTCTGTGTATTAAAAGTGTTCGGTGAACGTTTGTCGACAGCCAGGAAAGCTGAATCGGAGGGAAATCGAAAGCCGGAGGCCACAGCGACGACAAAAAGAGTTGCCCGCTGTTTCGAGCGGAACCCCTACCTCTCCGTCCGAGATGTCGCAAAGAAGCAGGAAGTGGCGCCTTCAACCGGGAATAGAACTAAAAAACGAGCTGGACTGGCGACTTACAAGATAGTGGTGACTCCAAATCGCGACGATAAACAATACACGTCGGCCAAAGCACAATCGCGAAAGTTGTACACGACGATGCTGATTGCGTGGTACAGGACGATGAAACTTACGTCAAGGCAGACTTTAAACAGCTTCCTGGACAGGAATTTTATACGGCAACTGGACGGAGAAAGGTTGTAGATATTTTCAAGCACAATAACTGTCAAAGTTCACGAGAAATATCTGGTGTGGCAGGCCATCTATACCTGTGACTTGAAGAGCAACGTTTACATTGTGACCGGAACCGTCAACCAGGAGATTTATCTGGGCGAGTGCCTACTAAAACGTCTACTGCCTTTCCTGACGCGACACAATTGTTCCGTTCTATTTTGGCCGGATTTGGCATCTTGCCATGCAGCGAAAAAAAAGCCATGGAGTGCTATGCGACCAACAACGTTCAAGTAGTGCCCAAGGACAAGAATCCTCCCAACACGCCAGAGCTCCGCTCATTTGAACAATATTGGGCCATCGTTAAGCGGAACCTTAAGAAGACTCAAAAAAAAACTTTTGTGAGCGAGAAACAGTTGAAGACAAACTGGCTTTCTGCGGCGAATAAAGTGGACAAGGAGACTGTTGAAAATCTTATGGCAGGGAGTAAACGAAAGACCCGGCAATTCGCATTCGGTAAAAAGGAAGCTTAGCTGAATATTTCTCCTGTCTCGGAAGAAGTTGGCGGCGGAGTTCTCGTTGCTATTTTGACCAATTATAACTCATAAATAATAAGCATATCCAAATTTAATGAATTTGAGCATGTTTGTCTGGAATCACACATAGCAGGTGAAATACACGGATTTGCCTCGATGTATTTTTTACCAGACCATGCTCATAAAAATGCTTATGAAGCTTTTTTCCAAATTGCTGAACAAATTTTATCTGAACTTCCTCCTGAGGTTAAAGTTCACATCTATGGCGACTTCAGTCAACGCCATGCCGACTTTATTCCAGACTGTGAAAATAAATGCATTCTACTCCCAGTCGTTGGGGATAATGAAACATTGCAGTTTATTTTTGACAAAGTTTCCACTTTAGGTCTTAACCAAATCAATAAAATAATGAATCAACAAAACCGATATCTGGACTTTTTGTTAACGAATATTTATGAAGATTTCTGTGTGACGGGTTCATAAGCTCTCTAGTGCAAAAAAAATGAAGCGTTTCAGACAGTAATTGAATATTCTTTGTTCATGCATGAATATCAAAAACTCAACGACTGTCATTACGAGGAAGGCTTTGAATACTTAGGTTGAACAATGTCAACTCGCAAACAATTCTTGGGAATGAAGGAAATTTCGCAACAGCTGTAGATATCTTTTATAAAATTGTATTGGAAATTATTTTTCAGGAAGTATCTGTAAAGAAAAAACGACGACCCAGAAACACAAAAAATCCAGTCAGGTACAACAAACATATAAGAAATCTTAAAACCAAAAATAAAAAGCACATAAAATATACAAAAAATACTATTTGGACTATTTGGAACTATTTGGACATATGCAACCAACGTAATTTAGCTATCAGTAATGCATGTGCAGAATATAATGCAAAATTTTAATGTGAACGTATGTCTTGCCCAAAGAACTTCTTGAAATACATAAAAACTAAATTGAAATCAGACAACTTTCCTGCAATAATGCAACTTGATGAAAATTTCGATACGACATTTTCAGAAAATGATCGCGACCGCGATTACTTTGCATTTCATCCAGAATATTGACAGGATATTGAAGTCAATCAAATTCAAAGTACTTTAGATGCCTCAAAGGGACCTGGACCCGATGGAATTCCTCCAGTATTTATGAAAAGTCTTGCAACAGAGCTTACTGCTCCATTATTTTGGCTCTTCAGTATGTCATTGGAATCTGGAAACTTTCCTAAAATTTGGAAAAGCTCATTCATAGTGCCTATCTTTAAATCTGGCCGAAAATATGATATACGTAAATATTGTGGTATAGCCATTATCTCTAACATCCCATTACTGATGAAATTTGTCAGAAGCAGATAATTTCTCATATCCAAGGGAGGCTCTAGGAGTTGAAAGTAATGTATTGCTAGAACGAACAGAAATGAAGAGACAGTACCCGAGTAACAATTTTAATTCTATTTCAGCCGTATAGCACTCCTCCCGGCTTTGTTGATGAAACTACATTCAAAACTGTTTTGTCCACCAACACCTCCTATGTACATCTTTAAAGCCCAAATGCGTACAAAGTGGCCCACTCTATAGACGATTGTTAAAACAAATCAATAAAACCTTTATAAGACCATAAAGATTTTGAAAATGTTCTAATGAAAGATGTTATGACGACTTGAGAACCACCATAAAACCTATTGGCTGTCATCAAAACAAGCATAGGGCCAAATGACCACAACTGTCAAACTTTACGGCGATATTGTGGTTGGTTTTTGTTGTTCTGCTTTGTTTGATTCTCTGTTCTTTTGATTCACTCAACAGTAAATAATATCTAACAAAAAAAGTTCTAGTGTTGCGGGAAATTTTGTTTCATAGCTAAATATCCAAAAAAAAATTTTGTTATGTGTAGTGTATAATGCTCCAAATCATATGCGCATTTAATTTTATGGTGAATATTGGCACGATAGGAGCCGACAATGAATGCGCCTCGGAAATTATGCGAGTTTACAACAACACAAACAAAATTGAAAGAAATATATTCGAAATTAATCATGAATTTCCAGAAAATTTATGGAATTCAATAAGGTTATCTAAAAGAATGCCAAATATGGTCTCTAATCGACAGTTTATTTGCATTACATTAAAAATTTGGTGTATTTATTATTCCACATTTCAATTATTTCAAATCACAGTTACGCCAAAAAGCCAATTCGTCTTCGCAATGGCTACTATAAAACTATTTGGTCATTTGATGACTTCACTCAATGCTAATTTGCATTTACTGAAGGCAAAATAGTTTTAAAATGCTTTTTCAACGGACCATAATAACATAATATGAATGAGTCCTCAAACGGCATTTCAAACCAGCATTTAAAGAGCTTACAAAGTCAAAATAAACACTTTGATAGGAGTAAAAGGTCAAGGTTTTCAGATCTTTGAAAGAATCTGTGTAGGTTCTTATAAATCTGACTAAAATTTTAAACCTATTGGCACCTCTTGCATCCATAACAAACCCGAATTGATTTCTAGTGGCTTTCATAAAACTTTAATAAAACTAATAGATCTAGATGATTTTAGCAATGTTACTTGGGTATTGATAGTTCCGTATGGGGTAACGGCAAGCTTTGGAATTGAAAGATACAGGTTTGAAAACGAGCGGAGGGCATTTGAACGGAAGTATCCGATCGGGCACATAATCTTTTACCAAGCTACCCAATGCGCATACAAATGAAATATAAATTTCAAGCAAACATGAGAATTATACAGGTAACTAAAACACAAAATGTGTATATCTCGGGTGAGAAGCACGTTTTGGTAGAAGTTTGAACCCCTTCTTAGTCGAGTAAATAACTCCTTCCGAAAAACAACCATAAACGCAATGAACAAAGTATAATCATCTTAATCGTTAGTTAAAGTGAACTGACTCAGAACGTTACATGTTTTGCAAAACGATGATCCTACATTTATAAAACAAACAACTATTAATAGTCTAAAACAAATGTTTTGTGTGTTTCTTGTTTAACGAACGCCCATCCTACGTGTCGAATCAAGAACTAATTACCAATGGCAGTGCATCTCATCGCAGCCACATCCGGAAGTAAAACCTCGGGTCGAGAGTTGTTAGTTCTGTTCTGTTTGATGTTTTATTACTGTGATTAAAGCTTTGCTGATTTACGGCTTAGGCGATTGCCTAGGCGGAAAAGAAATCGCAATGTTGATGGGTCGAATTACCAATATTTTTTCGAAATTATTTGCGACGTTTTTGCAGCAATATTTGAATCACGACTCGATCTCTGGGATTGGAAAACTCTCTTCTATGGGGGAAATGTTAAACGATAGCTTTAATATATTCCCTCATTAAAAGCAACGTTGCATGTTGTCAAACGATACCTTCGATCAACATTTTACGACCGATGAAAGGCACGCACTGCAAATGGTGCTGATCTCAAGTGGCTGATAAGTTCAGTTCAGTTCAAAATGTTGCCGAAGAAAAAGTAATAACCGACAGTAGTTCATTTTATCAGTTTTGAACAAAAAAATATTATGATGTGAAAAAACAATTCTATAACCATCTTCGTGTTTCGAATTAATATCCTCCTTAACCATCTTTAAGATGCATGACTAAGGTTTATTAAAGATGCAAGGGAACAACTGAAAATGGACACAGGTTTTAAAGTGCATGGGAAAAATGTTTCCATAAAACGGGATGGCAAAATCGGGTCATCTACACAGTTTGAAAACAAAAAAATGTAATTTTCTGCGTTATCTAATGCACATAAAAAAAATGCTAGATTTGGCAATCTAGTCTGTTCTATTGAAGATTGCAAACATTGTTGTCAGGCACATGAAAGATTGCAAGGAGAAATTTTACGCGCCTGTTAAAATTCACTTTTTTTTCTTCTGTATATGTGTGATTATTTATGATACATTAAGACCCCGGTGCCGGTAAGTGCCGGTGATGTAATGCTAAACGGGGTGAGTGGTCTTGTGGTCAAATCCAGTTGACGCCGTTGGGATTTTATTTGACGAAAAATCTCTGATCATGTCTTTCTCCGAAAGTATAGCAACGCAGTTAATCCAAGCCTATGTGTTGATGGTTTCAATATGTCGAGTCCAGGTCGACTTCCTGACGTGACGAATCAGACTCAGACTGAAAGTCACGTAAATCGAAACAACAACAGCAATATGATACATGATACCTTGAATGATTTTCCAAACCCCAAATCCAGAAAATTGATTTAGCCATTCGAGAATTTTAAAATTTTAATCATGTTGTTGTGGTTGTTGAGGCAAGTGGTGGTGAGAGATAATCATTAATCATTTGCTCTAAATTTTTGTAAATATGTTGTTGTTGTTGTTGTTGTAGTAGTAGTTTCGTATTTACGTAACTTTTTCAAACCAAGGAGACGACCTTGACCTTATATATCGAATCCATTAACACTAGGGCCGGAGCCTCCGGCTTTACTTCCGTTCCGAAGGAAGACGTGATCAGAGATTTATCGTCTCTGAAAATCGCGCCGACGCTGAAAGGCAACTGCGTTTTCCACTACACCACGCGTACATTATCATACAGCTAATTTCCATTTGAGAATTGGCTTGGTAAAATGAATCCTACACTGAAAATTATTTTTTGTTTATATTACGAAATCGAAACTAGAACTAACGAATCTGTTTCTTTGTTTTTCTGCAACAATTTTTTGTTTTTATGCAGCTACCTTCATAATTAATGCAACACGCTCAACTGTCAAAAGCACGAAGAATTTGTTAACACAGAAAAAACATTCATGCGTTGTACGAAAACAATACAGAAAGCTACGAACATTTTGTGACAAACTAAAAAGAAATGTCTTAATAACTTATCAAATAGTAAGTAAGTCCATAGTTTCCTTCAAATAAATAAACCGCATGCACTCAAAACTCCTAATATTTCCGCTGTCTTTAATAAGGACTGTATCGTTAATTATAAGTACACCTAAAAATTGCTGTATATAAATATGATTTCCTTATTTTGCAACTCAAATTTATTTATATTGTTTATTGACCATCAAAAATACCCATTACATAAGCATTCATTTAATTTTTCGTATATCTGGCCAGCTCTCGCACCTTCTTCTTGATGTTCCTCATGAGGTTATGCACAACCGTCCCGTCGATGGTTTTCCTTACGTTTATCCAGTCTTTTTTGAATTTGAAGATGTCATCTGCCCTTCTTTCGCAAGTTTGCTTTCATCAAAGCCTAAAATTTCTCAATTCGGAGGATGCATCGCCTTTTCCACAAATTGGACATTGTAGTGGCAGTGTCGTACCTTTGTGTTTTCGGATTAGTGGCAGAATTCGTTTCTGCAGGCATTCCTTCCGGTACATTTCGGCGTTCATATTTGCGGTAGTGAAAAAAAATGTCGATTATATACCGGTGTGAAACTGTGCTTCAGAAGCGCCCTATAGTCCAATTTGACGTACATCTCGTCATCCATCATCCATCGTCATTCCGAGCCCGAGTTTTTACGGAATTGGCCTGAATTTGGCTGCGTTTCGGACATTTTTGTTTCCGGTACGTCTTCGGAGAATGTCGCTCCTTTGCGCGTTGGACCATTCCAATCGTCGTTCCACACTTTTTTGCGCAATACCTAATAGATACCTCCTTTTTTCCTTCAAAACTTTACAAATTTGTTTGTCTAAATTTGGGTTTGAAGCATCTGTTTTTTTATCACGGCCGGGTTAGTCCTTCAATGTGCTATGCATAACAAACCGGTTGATCGCTTATCCAGCGACAATCCCTTTTCAGTGCAGTACTTGGTCACATTTGATATTAGCTTTTCTTCCGTAAGACCTCGCATTGTTCCCCTTTAAAGTGAAACTTTAACTTTAAATAAAGGTTTTCCTTTGTTTACAAGACAAGCAACACATTGACACAAAACAGCTCTCCAAATAAGCCATAGTCTTTTTCATACAAAACCTCAAAGGTGTACTCATAATTAACGATGCAGTCCTTAGAGCCATTCTTTTCACATGCAGTTCAAATGGAACGATAGCTAACTTAAAAGGGACTGCCGACAATAGCTTTATTCACTTGAGCAGTCTGGCACTTCATAAAATCACTTTAACTGAATAATTCTCTCGATATAAAGAAACTTTTTTTTCTGACTATTTTCATCGATTTCTCGCAAACTACATTTCATTCAAGATAAGAAGTGAACAGATTGAATAGATAAGACAATTTCCAATCTATTGGGGAAGGTCCATTAATTATGTCACGCAGTAAGAGGGAGGTTTTAAAAAATTTGACAATCCATAAAAAAAATTGAAGGTCCATACAAAAAACGTGACAAGGGGGGAGGGGTCATAAAAGTCACTTTTTGAGTGACAAAATTAATGGCTTGCCCTTGATTGCAATAATTTCTTTAAATGAACTCTCATTTTTGAAAAAAGTACGGTAGTAGTCGAAAAATAGAGTTGCTTTATATCAAGATATGCATGGTGCACGATGCTGCAAAAACACTCATTAAAGGGTGAACTCTAATTTACTTGTTTTGAAATTAGAAATGTCTTTCCATCATCATGGGATCTCAGTAGTGGACAGCAATTTCTTCTAGATCCAAAGTTGTGAAGAGAAAGTTTCGAAATATTGCTTTACAAAAGCCCTACGCTCAATTTCAAACTACACGACGGTCATTTTTGACACGGGGGATATGTTTCACTTTAACTGTAGAACCGCATAAAAATAGACTGAATAGAGGTGATCAATTCACATGCATAAAGATGTTTAATCGCTTCGATTTGGTTTACTTGTATAACCTTTCCACAATTTTTGAAAATTTTGAGTATTACACCAAAAATTATGATTTTTTTGAAAGACTAAAATAACTATTTGCCCAAAAAAATGTGTTTCGAATTTGGCTGATAAGTTGTTCCATTCTAGAGTTATCACCGAAAACAAACCGCGTAAAAGAAGTGTAAAAAACCTTAGTGTACTTTTATTTAATTTCACTGCCCGCCGAATACTATCGATACTTTCTCTTCACATCTTTGGTTCTAGCAAAAATGGCTGTCCACTACTGGAATCCCATGCTTGAAAAGCGTAAACATGGCTAAAAATTACATGAAGGATCCCATTAATCAATGCCATCAAACCTAGCATTCCTTTTATGTGCGATGAATAACCCAGAAAATAAAATTTATCTTTCAACATGTGTGGAACCTACCTGCTTTATAACGTTGTTATTTCTCGTCTGCAACGATTTAGTTGGGCAACAACAATTTGTTTTATGCAAAATGCTGAAACAAATTGTATCTTTATCATTTTCTATTACTACACGGAAAATAATTTCTTTTTCAAAATAAGACAAATATGTCATGATTTCATGAATATGTTGTGTTTTCTTGTTATGAATATACACCATTAACAATATTCACGATATCATGAACTATTTGTCCGCCGGAATGAAATCATGATCTTCGGTGAGGCCTCCTAATGCTTCTTGTACATTATTTGACAGAAACCCATGATGTCTGCCAGCCATCTAGCAGCCAATAACAAACATATGTTTCCCTCACTTATTTACTGAAACGCATTGCATAAATCAAATTGCATCACGGAAAACGGAAAATACCCATTGGATATATTCTCTTAAAAACTTGGGTAGAAGTAGTTAAGAGTGTTTTTTGTCGTATTTTTATCGCTGTCAGTTTTTCGAATATGGGAAAAAATGGCGTCACCCAAAAAGCAACGTCGCGAGTTGATTTTACGCAAGCACCCGTGCAGTCAACGATGAGTCGTGTGATTAAACGTTACTACGAAACTCTGAATATCGAAAGTAAGGAGAAATGCAGTTAGAATGGCTGTTAGATCAGGATCACAAGCGTGTCGTGGAAGCGTTAAAGCCGAATCCCAATGCTTCGGTTAGGGATGTGGCAAAGAGGGGAATCTGTTCAAGTCTTTCGTTCAGAGAGCCAAGGATCGGGAGGGACTACATACGAACAAATTGCAGAAGACTTCAAATCGTGACAAAGCCTCATTGTCGCATCATACTTGCTGCAGCTTCCGGGGCTACTGCTCTTCACCGTACAGCATAAGTTTGATGTGCATGCGGAAGTACGGAAGCAGAAACATTCAAAGTTTGCCAAGAAATACATGGTGACTACCGGGACTGTAAACGGAGCGATCTACCTCAAGGAGTGTCTACAGAAGCGTCTTCTGGACGAATCTAGCCTCGTACCCCTATTCAACTGTTATTCTGGAGTGGTATAAAGCCAACGGGATCCCTTGATTACCTAAGGACATTTGTGCACAATAAATTTTCTTTTCTCAAGTTCCATGATCCGTAATTTCAAGATGCGTCAATGAATCGAGAAAAACTTTTCAACAAATGCCTGTCAAACGTTTTTCGTTCCAACCACCAGGGACGCGGTGGTGTATTAAACCGTGCGTCCAGATATACCTTGAATCGAGCTTTAGTTCTTTTCCTCTCGTGACAGTGTTGTTTTTTCATCGTCACATGAGGGCCATGAGATTTAACCTGTTCTGGTCTTGACAAAACTTCAATTCCTATTTATATCTCATCGGTACCTTGCCCAATCCTCCTCATAACATGGTACATTCGGTTTTGGCATACTGTTGACTAAGTTTTACAGCACTGTTTACTCAATATTTCCGTATATTTCAGCATTAATTCTGCGTACCAGGATTCCCCAGAGTTTTTCCACCAGATTCAAGTCAAAAGAGCGAGCTGACCAAATCTATTTCGTGATCCTTTAATCATTGCTTGGTTTCCTTGCTCATGTAAACTGCAGCGTTGTCCTGCTGAAAAGTGAACGTAAAAATCTGCATCGTAGAACTGACACGATTCTAGCACCGTTCCTTGCTATCCATTTTAGATGACGTGAAAACAAGGTCTAGCTTTTCAGACGTAGGGGAGAACAGTACAAAATGCACTGGTGGGGTAGAATGACCCACTCAATAAATATGCTCAAATCTTCAAAACTATAGATTTAATGGAATTATATTTTATCAAATTTTAAATAAAACAGCATAACTCATAATTTGGTAGTAGGCTAAGGCACTATATACACCAAATATGATCAAAATTTAAGAAATTGTCCCGACTGTTACTCACATGTAAATAATAGTATTATTCAAATAAGCTTTTAAGAAGCGTTAATATCCATGGTTTAAAATAAATCCACTTCACATATATCGCACACAACAAAACATCAAGATAGTGTCAAAACTTCACTATAATTCCACGTATTTTCAGAATATTTAGACTAAAGCATGCGAAACTAAAACTGGGTCAGAACGCACTGTGTCGTTATGTATACGTCTACACGCTTCGAAAAAAATACTCAGTGGTGCGGTTAAATGTATGAAGCCAATGTTGGGTATACAAAACTTACTTCTGGTAAAATTCTTCTCAAAAGTAAGTAATTTGAACCCAATGGTAGATAAACACAAATAAACCCAACTTGCTACCCACATTTAACTGCTCCTTTGGGTACTTTTTTCTAAGCGTGTATATAATGAGGAGTGGGCAACATATCACAACGTTTTGCGCAACGTCTTTATTCTATAGCCATTGGCTGCTTGACAACCAAACAGAGCTAAAAGGACGTGGCGATATGTTGCAACTTTTCACAACTAATGAGTAACTTTTTATAGCTGTGTTTTTACTTTTTACAAGCGGTGCATGCTATCCCATTAATGTGGTGCATAATACTATGGTACGAATGGACAAATTTCGCGACAAAAATCGATAACTCGAAAACCATTAACTTTTTTTTTTTTATGAAAATGTTTATATTTTTATATTAATCCATCTCCTTTTTTTAATAAAAAAATATATCACAGACAAACAGACATAACATATCGAACATTTGACACTACAAATCATCGTCACTAACACACCTTCGCGTTCTGTTCAGCACACTGTGATGGATGATTAAGCTGAATAAATGGCGGTAGTGTGTTAACGTTAAACGTAAGAAAATCGAAATCTGTGGCGATATTACCAATTAAGAAACATTTGAAGTGGATGTTCAATGCGTAATCGATGAAAGAAACTGCAAGGGTTATGTATGTTTGTCTGTGTTAACACGTTCACATTTGTTTACTTACATTAATTTACATCATTTTATGTACATTTTTCAAATTATATTTATGTTTTTACATATGCAAAGTTTCATTAAATTAAAATATCTACAATTCTGTACAAGCGAAAAAACCCTCTAAATCATATGAATAAAAAGTTGAAAACTTTATTATCAGTATAAAAGGACAAACCTAGTCACCACCCAAATCAAAAGATAGATCTTATTTTTTAAATTAAATGTCCAGAAGACATCATCTGTCTAAAGTTGATGGTTTTTGAGTTATCGATTTTTGTCGCGAAATTTGTTTATTCGTACCATAGTGCAGTGTTGTGGTGCGTTTTAACCCAATTTTAGGGTGCATATTGAGCAATAAAACGGGAAGTCGTGAAGTCGTCTTGGCATCATATTGGAAAAGGTTTAAAATATCATGAAAAACCATCGTTTAGAATTTAAATCACATTCGATCTACAACGAAAACATCGTAATGCACCATACTCAATAACTTATTCCTATATTTCCGCTTTAATTACCTAGAAATTCACGATATTGCTTAAACGGTGCATTTTGTACCATCCTCCCCTACAGACTCCTGCTCAAACTAAGTATGAATCGCCATCATAGTTTCGAGTGGTAAAGAATTGTTCTTCTTTCTTCAGGTCACGCCATTATCCGTTAAGCCCGTCGGGGCCATTGAAATCGAACTCTCATCATTGCGGATCATCTGGAAATAATGCCCTTCGCTCGTTTTAAACTTGTATCTTTCAATTTCGAAGCCTGCCGTTACCCTATACGGAACTATCAATACTTTCTCTCCGTTTCTATTTAATCTTGCAACAAATTACTGTCCACTCCTAGAGTCTCTCATGTTGATTGGAAATTATCTACTTCTGACAAATTTTATAAAACAAAATGGTGTTACACTAACTGAATAGAGGTTAACGAGTTTCATTAAGTGGTCTTCGTTTTGTGAACTTTTCCAACACTATCTTCAGCAAACTCTGATTCGTTTTCCGCGATTAGCTGCATCAGCTACACTACAGTGTTACCCACAAAACAGTTGTTTGTTTATGTTGAACGATGCTCAGCCATTTAGTAAGTTTATAACTATAATAATAACCAATCTTCCCCTTAGCGGGCTCACGTTACATTTCGTAAACTACGATAATTCCAGCAAAAAAAAGATAGTGCACTTCGAACGTTAAGTTGAGAGCTAACAATTAACTAACATATAGCTCAAAGTTCTAGTGCTGGCGGCAACTATCAGATGAGACTACAGAATCCCATTTCAATCTCTGACCAATCCATCGCCAAACAATGTCACCCATATTAACCTCGTGTAAACCGCGAATAAACAATCCAAGTCACTCTAGATACAATTGTTACTTTTGAAACACTTTTTACCCATAGCTAATGAAGAACCAAGTCAAACAAAATTGAAAAAAGGGTCAATTCGTGTTTATTAAGATAACAGACCTCATCTTTTCCAGCCTTTTTCAGAAAGAAGGGCCGGTTAGAAATTGTTTGATAAAATCATTTTTATCAAAACAAGATTAATTCATAAATTGCTTTTGACCATCTTCTCATGTCATGATACAATTTCCTTTCTATTTGTGTGGAACACTCTCGTCATACCAGTTGTGCCGAAGACAAGCATGATCCAGCAAGATTTTCAAAACGACTTCAGTTTTTCATAATTAGATGACAAGATGTTTAGAGATGGTAAAAATTCCAATATTAGAAATAACTTTCGAAGTATCATCCCAAATTGTTACTTCCGAACGCGCCAAACAATTTCCGCATCAATGCAACAAATGCAATCGCTAGAACTGGTTTCCGGCACTCGTTGTAATGATCAGCTCCACGATAAATTCAAGTTATGCCACTCCATCAGCGATAGGCGAAAAGATGATTAATGCAGTGAGCGTTCTTCTCTTTCGGCTGTTTCGGCATAGCGAGACGTTTGTGTAACAATGTGTATACTTTTAGCATAGCGTTCTTCGAGCACAATCGAGGGTTAGATTGAACAGTGGTCAACGAGTTAGATGACATTTATAGAGTGCATTTCATAAATACAACGTTGTTCCCTTACAATATTCAGATACCTAGTTTTGAACATTTCACTTTACAAATTGAAAATTGTTCATTCATTGTACATTTTAGATAAAAAACATAAACATCGGGTAATTCAATTTAAAACACACGAACTACCATGAATAGTGACTTAAGAGCGATGACGTCTTAAGCAAAGTTAATGAGAATGACGTGCTCTTCAATCTTTCGATTGTATGACTGATCAATTTGTATGCTTCTGACGATAGAGTTAATGTATTTTTTTTAAGTGGAAGATTCTATCGCTCTCAAAATCAAGGTCAATTACAATATACTAGAAAATCATCGAGCATTAGAATCAACGACAAATTTGCAAGCTCGACTGATTTTGCGATGGATTTTGGCATTACAGTTAATTGTATTTTTCAATTATGTATCCGTCTTCTACCTTGCTCTTTGTGCGCTTTTTCTAGTGGCCATCGGTTCGTTATCGAGAATTATTTTAACTGGGCTGTTGTTCGACATTCTTGCGGCATGCCGTGCCCACAGTAGTCGACCGATTTTAGCAGTGTGAAGGATGGTAGGTTCTCCCAGCAACTGGGGTGCGATTTGCTTCTTCCACGTTCTTACATGTGCACTCAACCGCAGAATGTACGAAGCAGCTTCCATTTAAAAATTCCAAAGACATGTTGGTCCTCCACAGTATTGTCCATGTTTCGTGGCCGTAGAGAACTACCTGTCAAATTAATGTTTTGTAAATGGTCAACTTTGTAGTTCGACGAAGTTTGTTCGATATTAGCGTTCTTCGGGGTCCAAACTAAGCACGACTGTCAGCCACAATGCGCCTTTGCATCTCTCTGCTGGTGTCGTTGTCGGCAGTCACCAATCAACCCAGATGCACGAATTTGTCTTCCGCCTCGACTTCATTACCGTCGATCACTAGCAGCACACTTGTTCTATATGGGTCAAAATAACTTCAACGTGACTCAATTTAGTAACAATCAAGTTGCTGAATTCAATTATACCGACTTTGTGCTGTTTGGGATCTGTTCAAAACTAGTGATGGAGGCTAACATTGTCTTTTCGTGAACCTCATCCTCTTATAAATATTGTCTTTGATGCACTAATGACAAACGTAATCCTACGTACTTAAAAGATTTGAATGTATCTGATAAGTCTATTAAAAAACCTATGAGCTCCATTAACCAATTATCTAGTTAAACAAATAAGAAAGTAATGTAGAAATGAATTACACCTTCATTTTTGTTGTGTTTTGGCTAATTGTTGCATGGCTATTCCGGGGAACGGACATTTTCGAGGACTTATTTTGCAGCTGACAGTGATGACGCCTTTAACTCCTACACGTTTCCCGCACAGTCTAAAAGAAATGTAATTTCCTGCGTTATCTTATACACATAAAGGAAACACTAGAATTGACAGAAATTAATGGGATACTGCCGTATTGCCGAGTTGCCGTTTTTTAGTGAAGCTGCTCGACGATGACTTTCAGCTTGGCTGGGTACCTTCCGGTTCCATCGATTCTATCGAAATCTTATGTCTTCCATTTCGTTCGTTTTCGTGCTACATGTTGACTCGGGGATCCGTTTGGCGGTGCTGTATCGGATCGCTTGATGGTCACTGTTAGTTTACTCTTCGCACACTCTCCATTTAATTGCCGATGTAGCCATAGAGGTTTTCTTGCAGAAGTAACCGAAGTGGCTAATAAAGGACAGCTTATCTTCAATCATGACCCCCAAGTACCTTAAAGACCTCTTCGATACAATTGTGCAGTTGCCTATACTAATCGTAGCATGCTACTCCGATTTACGGTTGTTAACAACCGTAACCTCAGTCTTCTGATGGGCTACCTCCAGCTTCCTGGAACTCATTCATCTCTCCACAATGCCAATGGAATGCGAGACCGTTAGCTTCACCTCTTCTATGGATTCACCACATATCTCTAGGTTGATGTTCTCTGTAAACCCAACAATCTTCACCCCTTTCGGGAACTCAAGCAATATTACCTCATGGTGTATCGTGTTCATAGCACCGGAACCAGGATCGAGGGACGCCTGCGGTGATCTGAACACGTTTCTGGCGTACCTCAGTTAGACTGTACCCTCTTTTGTTGGTTCATCTGCTTCCCTACTTCTCTGTGCACGTTTAATACCTCCGAGTCTTCTCCGATAATGACAGGTCATCCACGAGTCAGATCATCAATAAGTTCGTGAAACCGTTCCATCGTCTCACTAGGTTTACATTTACAAAACCTTCATGTGTGCTGGAAACCACTTACTGCAGGCATGCCTGCTCGATTCGCCACCCAAGTACGGATATCTTGGAAACTTTTACTCTGTTTCCGTTGTCAACTACCACAACAATTGTTGTGCAATGCAGCAATGATCAAGGTTTATTTGGGTGAGTTCCATAACTTCTGGTCTTTCTCTGCCTTTTTGTACGTCGTGGATTTGTAGTTTACCGTCACGTGGTCCCTACCGTCCTGCTCTTTGCAGATTCCAACAGTATTTATGGATATACCATTACCCAGAGTAGCTCATCAATTTCCTCACATTCTCTCCAGTAATGGTTCCAGTTTGCTAGAATGGAAGATATGAAGAGAAAGTGTTGAAAGTTCCGTCAGTGTATTGTCCACTCTTGGTACCTCATGGTGATGAGCGAACAACAAGTTTTTATTGCCGTTTTTGTGAGAATTCCAATCACATAATTACAATTAATTTTTTGCTTGTTTTTAACTTAATGACACAATTTTGATAGTTTGTTTTGATAGTTAGTTTTGATCACTAATTCGCATTTTTACATATTTACGGTAAACTTAGATATTTGTTTTACAATTGACGAATTTCACGCAAACTTGGTTGGCAGCACCCTTTCAAAATGCAATAAAACTTTGTGTGTGTACAGACTATGTCTTTTCAAGCAACTTTGCATCCTTTGATTTTTCATAATTTATGTTGACTACCATTTGAAAAGGACATACGATTCTTTCACGCTAAAAAAAAATATTTTAGAATTTTAAGTCAATTTTCAAAAAATTGCTATCTTAGAATTGGACGAAAAATTTTCTTAATATAGACAATATAATTCACTTTCACTTTTTTTAAACACTATTTTAAAAAAAAAAACTTTTTTGAGCGTATTAGTAGAACGATTGTGATTGGGAAACTAGGAGAATTTAAAATTTAACACTTCATTTGATCACTTTTTAAAAAAATAAAAAATTAAACCCTGAAACACTTTTTTAAATTTTTGCTAGTAATCGCGAGCAAATTCCATTTAATTCCACTATGAGCTTATCTTTTGACAGATAGGCCTATTTCGTCTGCTACTTACAGATTTCTTCAGTGTCGAGTGCTCGACTTGGGTCGATATAAAGATAAATAGTTTAAAGATGTCTTTGCTCGGAGTGACTCAAGATCAACCAAATAAGGTTTATCCTATGTGAAATTTCCTGAAAGTCGAATAGAAGCAGTTTCAACAACCGCACGGCTCTATGAACGAAGATATGGCTGGTATTACCCCACTTCCACTTGTATTATTGAATAGTTTATAGATATCTTTGCTTGGAGTGGCTCAAGATTAACCAAAAAAGGCTAGTCCTATGTAAATTTTCTTGAAGAATCGAATATAAGTTGTTTCATCTACTGCACGGCTCTGTAAACAAAGATATTGCTGATTTTACCCCACTTCCCCTTAAATTATTGAATAATTTATAGATAAGGGCTCTGAGTCGTTCAAGTTCAACCAAATAGAGCTAGTCCCATGTGAATTTTTTTGGAAAATTGAATATAGGTTGTTTCAATTACCACGCGGCTTTGTGAACAAAGATATGGCTGATTTCACCTCAGTTTTACCCATATATTTGAATTATTTATCCCAAGAATATAAGAGTGGGGTAAAGTTAGCTAAACCTTTGTTCGCAGAGCCGTGCGGTATATGAAACAACCTCTATTCGGTTCTCCAGGAAATTTCACATAGTACTAGCCCTATTCTGTAGATCTTGAGCTACTCCTAGCAAAGATATCTATTATTATACAATAATAAAATGGGAAGTGGGGTAAACTCAGCCATATCTTCGTTCACAGCGCCGTGTTGTGGTTGATTCAACCTCTATTTGATTCTCCAGGAAATTTCACATTGGACTATTCCTATTTTATTGTTCTTGAGCGACTCCGAGCAAAGATATCTATAAACTATTCAATAATTTAAGGGGAATAGGGGTAAAACCAGCCATATCTTCGTTAACAGAGCCTTGCGATCGTTGAAATAACCTCTATTCGATTTTCGAGGGAATTTCACATGGGATTTGAACTATTTTGCTGATCTTGAGCTCCTCCGTGCAAAAATATCTATAAATCATTTATAAATAAATGGGGAAGTGGGGTATAATCAGTCATATATTAGCTCACAGAGCCGTGCGGTGGTTGAAACAACCTCTATTCGATTCTCCAAAAAAAACTCACATTGAACTAGTCCTGCTTTGTTGATCGTGAGCGTCTCGAGCAAGATATCATAAATTATTCAATATATAAGGGAAGGGTAGGCAGCCATATCTTTGTTCAAAGAGCCGTGCGGTAGATGAAATAACCTTAATTCGATTCTTCAGAAATTACATAGTATATGCCTTATTTGATTAACCTGAGCTCTCCGCAAAGATGTCTAAATTATCAATATAAGGAGTGGTAAAACAAGCTCTAACACTCCACAACAATGCCCGTGCGGTGATTGAAACTAGTTCCATTCGATTCCCCAGACAATCTCCGAGCGAAAATGGCCTTGTTTACAAGCCGCGCTTAAACCGACAAAAGTTACAGATTTTTTCCTAAGTTTTCATCAGTTCTTGCCCACTGTGCACTGGATGAGTTGGCGTAAAATTCGTCAATTATATCTTATGTCATATTGCTTCGTTCTCATCAATTTATTTCCAATCTCATATTTCTCGACTCCCTGTGCAAAATCATTATTGTACTTCTCACAAAATCAAACCAATGCATCGAAAGCTCTCAACTCACAACTATGGAAGCCGATCACAAGCTTATTGTGATAAGGACGAAGAAATCAAAACAAGACCTTCACCATATTCCACAATCAATCGTTGACTTTTACTGCTTCAGTAGGCCCTGCTCTATGGCCAGAGGTGAAAACTCTGCTCCAAGAAAGATCCGATCTTCAAGCTCATTTGATTGCTCACTACTGCCAATTATTTTCACACAATTGAATCATATGAATTATAGAACGCTCAGATTTGCAGATTGACAGATACAACCTGTTAAATGCTGGTTGTTGGCTTCCACTGCATCCATGGTGCGCATGCAAAACTAATTATTCTTAGGTAAGCGATGACGATGACGGAGGTGCTTCGCGTCCCTTACTGGTCAGGCCCCTCCTGGCTGCGTACCTGGTGCTTATGTGAACAAAACCAACCCACGATTAGCCATTAGACATACATACCTACTAGTTATCAGTGACGACTGAGCATTAGCAGAAGCATGCGCTTCCCCATGCCTCCCTCGGGTCACTGCCTGTTCCCAAATGGGGGACGAAATGTCAAGTACGCGGAAACAGGTTTCGTCTCCCACACCTAGTAGAATTTCTCCAGCTCTCAAGGGCAGCCAAAGTAACATTACCTCATCCCATGTGCTGTGGTGGCTGTACAATTACAACTCCCAACAAGGTAGAAAAGCGATAACTGTCTCGCGCCGGCGGTGGATGAATTCGTCTCGGATGAAGTTGAGTGAAATGAATGAACGTACGTTGGCGCGCAGAGCGGAACACGCGTGCATGGTAGGAACGAATTTAAACTATGCGGCTTATCACGTAATAGACGTCGGCGACGTCATCGCCGGCAAAAAGTGTGCCTCAAAAAACCAGCGGAAAAGGGAAACATGAAAGCTTCAGGTTGTTTAGTTTGACGCTTCTCATTGATTGACACCGACTGTTCGATAGAGGGTAGATAGGATCTACATAATACAGCTCCGGATTATCGCTTGACCCAGATGCCCAAATTTGAGAACGATTCGGTTATGGAACTACATTAATCATTTTTCTGGTTTAGCGCTGTTCGAAATGAGTTACATCCAGACTGAACTTAACCATTTTGACGAGTTAACCATCATGACAAATTAAGCGCCAGTGTAACCCCGTCATGGCCGAAGCGGCAGCTCAAGAGCAAGATGATCGACCCAATCTGCACATATGGCACAGACGGCCGCCGGTGGGTTGGAATTCTGCTCATTTACCCTTGCCACATGCATTCAACGAAGGCTAGCAACATTGACAAGTGCACAAGCAAATAAAGATCGAACCCTTGAAACAGGACCTCCGTGGCCCTAACCTATAGAACAGCCCACTCGGTGCAATCTGCTCATTTTCTCCTTCCATATGCTATATTTACGTCGAACGGCGCTCCGTTGTGAGTGCAAATGAAATACGTACTGGCTGCTGCTGTTCATCATACCTACAGGCTCGTCGTTCAAGGTAGAGTGATTTATGCATTAACACTCGTTCGGTCATGTGGCTGGACAACAAAAGATGCGGTCCTTGGAGTGGTTTCAACCCGCCACGACCGCAGCGCGCGCGAGGATTTGATCGTTTTTCATTTGCCCTTTTTCCACCGCAGACTGCGACTGAGACGTGAAATGAAGACGCAGCCAAAGACGATAATTACGCTTTTATGTGACTTGAACCTGTAAAACTACATGCAGTCAACCATCCGTCATGTCGACAGCAACACGCTCGACAATAGTTAGACGGTTTGTACTGTCATGCGAGGGTGACATCTTCGGAGCAGTCGAAGATTGAACACTCGGATGACTCTCCGAGAAAGACGGGTTCCATTTGAATGCTTCCACGCCACGCAATGGCTAGCAATAGATCACACCGATTGTTCGTCAAAAACGTTTTGTCACCAAGCTGTCAGTCACAGCAGCGACCGAAGATAGAAGTAAAGTTACCTAATGGGCGGTTTGAAGCTCTGAATGGAAGGTTTTTTTTTCTTCTATCGATGCGATCTTTTATGGTTTACCAACATTCGTTTAACAATGTTATGATGGTTCACGATCGGTTGCGGTGAACGCTTTAAGTGAATTCGTCGTTTTTAGAGGAGGTGGTAAGAGGATAATTAAGATTAAGGTTAGTTGAAAGTTTCCCACTTTAACATCAACGAGACCTATTATGGGACAGATAATACGGTTCATAGTTGCGCATGAAATTGTTAAGGACAAATCTATTCTTTTATTCTTCAAGCTGAATGTGTCATACCAGGCAGTGCTGATTTGTAATAGTGTGCATATTAAGAGGCATCATCCATAAATTTGTTTGCTAAACTTTGAACGGGGAAGAAGAATAACGACTGTGCTCGAAAATATGAGACACACAAAAATGTTCACTAAAAATTCAGTTTTAGTTGGATTTTCTTCAAACTTTCAGGAAATTAACAACAACATTAGGCTAGTGTTGGATTGAATCTAACATTCGAGAGATTTCCGAAACTATTACTTTTAGTCAGAAGCAAAATAATAAGCGCGTAGTCCGGCCGTAACGAGAATATAATTTTCGTATTCATTAAATACAAAAACGCAAATTATACAATATTATCATTAGTGGATTGGTACTTCAGGGGTCATAGCATATTTAAATCTTCTTTTACTAGCTGTTTCAATAGTTTTCATTACCTGCGTTCAGTTCACTTTGTACCGTAGCGGATGAATTTGGTGACGGAGTCCTATTTGTAAGAATAATGCTATTATGTGCAATTTCGAGGAAGTTTGCATCTTACCGCTTTTGATGGTTAATTAACACCTCGGGGCAAAAAAATTGGAGGTTACCTATACTTAGTATTAAGTTAGTTTAAGTTTTCATTTCGTTCAATGTCAAATCTGACAGAATTTCGAATAAAACATTTACACGCTTAATTTAGAATAAGTTACGAATAATTTTTAGCAAAGTATTTCTTGCAAAACGTAGGAAAATTAGTAATAGTTTGCAACCACTTCGTTTTGATTTGACTCACCCAGTGACAGGTCGTATACCTGTCACTTCACTATCATCCATTCTGTCACATTGGCCGATGTAGGCACTGCGATGAGAGACGCGCGTACTGGCTTATGCCAACAGCTAGATTTAAGGTTCATTGGTTTATTGGATCTCGTATTCATGATCGAATGCCCACACATTGTTCTTGACACCATTCATAAGGTTTTGAGCAATAGCTGGCCGACTTCTTTTAATACTTTTACCCACTGTTTCATCAAAAGCAGCTCGTTTTTGAAAACTTCAGGTGTTTTACGAAGTTTGGCCTTCATGTAGGTCCAAAACATCTCAATCGGACGAAGTTCGGGCGAGTTCGATCCTTTTTTTCTTTCTTAGCGTTTCAAGCTCATTACCTTCGCTATAAGCTTATTGCTTGCTCTCAACTTAGTGTTCTAAATACACTTCCACAATTATTAATGGACAGCTTTCGATGCCAGGTGCCATTTTTGCATTAGTATGGTTGCGTGGCAAGAACAATCATACACTATGCCCAGGGAGTCGAGAAATTTTCCTTAACGGAAAATTCCTAGACCAAACCGGGATGGGAACCCAGCCACATTCAGTATGGTGTTGCTTTGTGGCCGCGCCTTTACCGACTGAACTAAGGAAGGACGGTGTTCGATGCGTTGATGTCTTTTGGTATAAAAAAAAAAAAAAACATTGTTATCCCTGTGCCAGCCTAACACCGACTGGGCGTAGTGGCAGAAGGCCAAATCCTGCCAAAATAAGGCAAAAAGGAATGGCCAACCGTGATGTGGCAACGTAAATCTTATGCCCGGGAATTGCTTTGTTTCCTTGACGTAAGTCTCGTTGCCCTTCACGATGCACCTCGGTTTCGTCAGCCACTCTCGGTACAACTTCCTGTGTGGGTTTCGGCTACCATGTTTTGTTAGTCGTTTTGATTTGAAACCTTCCTGACCTTATAAACGTATATGCCGGCTTGTTCCATCGTTTTCCGACAAACCAGATGGAATTCTTCACCTTCTTCGCCACATAACAGATCGAAAGGATCGGTCGACGCTTGAGCGGATTCATCACCTTCTAAGGCCTTCCCGCAGCAGCTCTTCCGTTTTCTGCCGCTTCCTGACTGACGCTGGGTCACCTGGGTCTCTTGGAATGATTTCACTACCCGGGAAACCGTTGAATGATGGAATCCCAGGTGTTTTGCGATCCATCTGTGAGATGCAGTCGGGTTTTCCAAGATCTGCCCTTGTTCCGATGTCGATCTCGATAACGATCCATCGATGCTTTGATCAACCGCGTAAGTTTTTCTGGACATCCGAATTCGTGAATCATTTGCCATAGCTTGGCTTGATCGATTGTTTCGTAAACTAATTTGAAATCAAAGAAGAGATGATGTTAGGGCACGTTAACTCGTGACATTTCTGTAGCCCTTGCTGAATCGTGAAGATCTGATCCATTTACCTGCGCGGGCACCCATTAGTTCATACAATTGGTGACAGACGATGGCATAGAAATAGGAAAAGCAACTTAAATTGTGTACCGTTTAAAATCCACACACACAAACTTCATTCTCGAAATTCGAGTTTTTACAATTTAACAATTTAAGCTGTCAAAAATCATGCATTTAGTTTATTTCGCCTTTATATCCGAATGCGCGCTCCTGAGCCTCAGTCCCAGCCAGAAGTTTCTGCACGACCACAGAACCGACAGTTTTTTGCATATTAAACTATGCTTTCTTCATTTCTCCTACATTCTTCGCCTCTTAAGGTTGTTATGGAAGGTTCTCCTTCATAATGGCCCAGTTTATTTCTATTGGGTGCAGTTCCGGAAGTTTGGAGGGTTCAGATCATCCAACTTTTTAGCCACATCTCGAACTGAGGCGTTCAGTTTCCGTTAAAAGGCACCAACATGACGTTTGTGATCATTCTCGTTGATTTGATGGCTTTTTTTCTGGTTCCTCGCTTCCGATCAACAGTCAAACGTTCTTCAAACCAATTGTTTTTTATGATACCAGACATCGTGGAATTCGCGATTCCCAATTTGTTTTCCGATGGCACGATGCGACAGATCCTTTTTTGTTTCAAAGTACTCGTGCAAAGCTCATTCGCGCACGCACTGTTCCTTCGTCGCCATTTTGAAAATTTTTGCGCACCTGATGAAATCAACTCAAAGAGTGTAAAGAATACACATATTTCTACGCAAAATTTCAATTAACTTTACCCAACAGATCAAGAATTAGGGCAATTTGATTGTGTGCGGATATCAAACGGTACACCGTTTATAGACGGCTTTCATTAGCAGTCCAGCTTGACACCTTTTTTATAGATGGGACTAACAATATGCTCTGCCTCCTAGGTAATAACCCAGTGCAGCATTTTAGACAATCCATCACCAGTGTATATTTATAACTCGCCTGTGAGTACGTACACTAACGTTTGCATTATAAAAAATCAATTTTTGGATAAATGGGAAAAAAAATAAAAGATATCACAACAAAACAAATTTTATTGATTCCTGTATTAGTTCATGATTTTACAAAAATTTATTCCCTCCGTATCGAACAGCCGAAACTTTAGACATCGCCGCCGCAAATATGTATTTTTGGCAAGTTCTTCAACTGTTTGGTCGCCTTATTAATCAGTTTCGATTCGGTTTGTTTGCATCGATCCGCCGCTTCAGGTTCGCCCAGAAATTTTCGAATGGGCGCTGCTGAGGCAGATTGAGGGGGTTAGTGGTCTTGGAGGCGACTGGTATCGTCAAACGCGTCATCTCTTCCAGCGACCGAGGCCAGATCCGGCCTTCTTGATAAAGACCGCAACTTCCGGTAAGCACTTCGTGCATTACACCTTCCCGTTGGCAGTAAGTCCCGAAGAAAAAAAGAGGGCCTTGAAATCCTCTTCACACTGATTGTCAGCCACAAATTCAGTACGGGAGCTTCACATAGCTGCTCACCTCCTTCCTAAGGTGAATGAAATAACCGGTCACGGGCAGTCATTGCCGTCGAGAATCAGGTACAGCTTGACGTCCATGATCACAATCGCGTTGCGCTTTTTTCGGAGGGCAGGGGGGGGGGGGCTGTGATATCCTTGGTTTCTGCAACGATTGGCCAAATACTTTTTGATGTTCTGACTGGTCACCGACCTCCCGGCCTAAGGCTTGGAAGGATTTCGGCACCTTGCCTTCCGTCTTCCACTTCGGCGCTTCCTGCACCTTCGGGTCACGCAAAACCGTCAGGCGGTCGGAACCCGGCTTGCGCTCGTTGCTTTCACCTTTCACCGATCATGTCTATGGCCACTCGGCTGTGGCGCCGGCGGTAATTACAGACCATCGAACGTTGTTGCTTAACTGCTATCGCAATGGCTGCCGTAACCGAGCCGATAGAGCTATAAATTGTTTTCTGTGTATAACCTACTTATACATCCTGGTGAATGTGAGCTTTTCTAGTCGAATACATGTAACTAGAAAATGAAAAGAAAAATTAGTAATTTCCATTTAATTCCAACTACATTTATTGCTTATCTTGACAGATATGCGTACTTCGTCTACAATGTCCAGCCTTCTGCAGTGTTCTGTACTAATACTAGACTCGACACCATTGGCGGTTCGAATATCTCCCCTGCCATCTAGAAGAGTAGCTACGCTAAGCTGCTATCAGCAGTTGCACGTGGAATACGTAGGAAACTCCGAATTCCTTATAGTAGCGCAATGTTAGGTCGGTGCGTCCAAATTCAACGTTGTACGTCGTCGAAAAATTGGAGCAAGTTATATGTTTCGCCCACCGGATTTCCTTTGCCCAACACTCTATTTCGCCGAAGTACAATCATGCATAATAATTTTTAGAGTCTTACGCTGGAACGAGGATGGTGATCAGCCGCTCCTAACATGGAGAACATACGGTGTTTTGAGCCACCCCATGATGAACATACGCTCATATATGTAAAGGGTGTTTCGATCAAAATTCGGTCGACTTAAACTTGACGTATTTCCTTTCATTGTGCATTAAAAAATGTTGCACACCCCTCATTTTAAAGATGTGTGCGTGTGTCATTATGCCTCTATTTTGAGATTGGCATTTCAAAATGTCGTCGGAGGAAGAGAAGCAACGCATCAAAATTTTGCACGTGCAAGGCGAAAATCCCAACTACTCTCACGCCAAGTTGGCGAAATTGTTGAATGTGGCTAAATCAACTGTTACCAACGTATTGAAAGTGTTCGGTGAACGTTTGTCGACAGTCAAGAAAGCTGGATCGGGGGGAAATCGAAAGCCGGAGGCCACAGCGACGACAAAAAGAGTAGTCTGCTGCTTCGAGCGGAACTCCAACCTCTCCGTCCGAGATGTCGCAAAGAAGCTGGGAGTGGCGACTTCAAATCGTGACGATAAACAAAACACGTCAGCCGCAGCACGATCGCGAAATTTGCACACGACGATGCTGACGAAGTTTGATTGCATGGTATAGGACGATGAAACTTACGTCAAAGCAGAATTTAAACAGCTTCCTGGACAGGAATTTTATACGGCAACCGGACGGGGAAAAGTGGCAGACATTTTCAAGCACATTGAACTGTCAAAGTTCGTGAAGAAATATCTGGTATGGCAGGCCAGCTGTACCTGTGGATTGAAGAGCAACGTTTACATTGCGACCGGAACCGTCAACCAAACCGCCTACAAAAACGTCTACTGCCTTTCCTGAAGCGACTCAATTGTTCCGTTCTATTTTGTCAGGATCTGGCATCTTGCCATTACGGAAAAAAGGCCATGGAGTGGTATGCTGTCAACAATGTTCAAGTGGTGCCCAAGGACAAAAACTCTCCCAACACGCCAGAGCTCCGCCTAATCGAACAATATTGAGCCATTGTCAAGCGGAACATTAAGAAGACTCAAAAAGCTGTTGTGAGCGAGAAACAGTTCAAGGCAAACTGGCATTCTGCGGCGAATAAAGTGGACAAGGGGACTGTACAAAATCTTATGGCAAGTATTAAACGAAAGACCCGGCAATTCGTTTTCAGTACAAAGGAAGCTTGGCTGAGTATATCTTCTTTTTTCTGTTTTAACTGAACTTGAAAAAGAAAAAGAATTTGACTTATTAACAAAATCTTCGATCGACTCACACAAATTACTGTTTGACCAAATTTTGATCGGAACACCCTTTATTCAAATCTTTTCTAAAACCTGGCTTGTGACACACCAAACTTAATGATTTTGCAAAACTTTGTCTTCGGCGGAGAGTTTAAGGTTGCCTGAGCATACTGGTTACTTAGTGCGGCCCTGCGGGATCCAAGTTCCTCCGGGAAAGTGGCCATATTCCAATCTTTTCCAAAACCTGGCTTGCGACATATAAAACATAATGATTTTACAAAAATAGCTCTTCGGAAGACATTCTGAGGATTCCTGACCATACTGGTCACTTCAAGAAGCCCTGTGGGATTCAAGTTCCTCCAAAAAAGTGGCTATATTCAAATATTTTCCAAAACCTGGCTTGTGAAATATCACACTTCATAATTTTGCAAAAATAGTTCTTCGGAGGACATTCTGAGGTGTGGTGGTCATATTGAAATATTTTCCAAAACCTGGCTTGTGAAATATATTCATGATTTTGCAATACTTATGCAAATATTTTTTTCAAAATTTTTCATGGCTCAGAAAAAAAATTCCGGCTCTTCCAAGCAGTTTTCCTTTACTGTAGAAAGTTTTGTAGAAAAACTGGCAAACCTGATTTTTTAACATTATTGTTATTAAAAATAACCATGAACCCTACGCATGGAAAAAGCTCCGTTACAATCTGATACCTTTCGGCTCGACCTGTAGGATAGTAAAAAAAATCTCCATTTTCGTATGAAATCGAGTGGCAGGCAAATAGTTTTACGAGCATTAATCAAAAACCAAAAAAAAAACTTCTCCAAAATTTCACCAATTTTAACTTAGAATTAATAAACAAGTAAATGCGTAATTTTCAAGGCACAGAAAATGCTTTCTTTTAAGAAATAATCCTTCACTGTTGAAATTTTTTTTTATTATTATATTTTCTCCAAATTCTTGAGAAAACTTCATTATAGTTTGGAGAAAAAAATGTTGTTCTACGATGAATCGTTCTTGAGTTATCAATTTTCGAAGTTGGTTATATTTGGGAAAATCGTAAAACTGTGATTGGCGTTTGTCAGGAAAACTGGCAACCCTGATTTTTTTAATATTATTTTTTTGTTCAAATATACATGCCCCTTACGCGTGGACCAAAATTCGTAACATCCTTGAGAGTCCAATCTGTACGAGAATAGAAAAAAATCCCTGGTAAAAAAGAAACAAGAGATGAATCCACCAAACTGCCCAGAGTCACCCTATCGAAACTTTTTGGCCTTTGACGAAGGCGAAGCTGAAAAAACACATCAACCAGCGGATAGAGTTGAAAAATTTAAGAAAGATTGGCCAAAAGTGGTGAAAATGCTAGGAGAAAGCTTAGGAGTAGTGTTAAAAGAAAAGTTAGAGAACTCGCCTACCCTACGAAAAATCAAGTAAATTGGAATAAAGATGGAAAGAACACATTGTTATTTTGAGAATAAAATAATCAAAATCACAGTATGGTCATTTTTATTTGAGTTAAAATGTATTTATATTTTTCGGAACAGTCTATAATTACAGCTAACCTGGCATCAACACAATAGCAATCGTTGCCTTATTAATGTCACAAATATTTACATTTAGTTGTTATGCTGAAAGTTATTCGAACTTAATCAAACTTGATAGCTACCCATTAACCATTTGTATATGCTTAACGTTATTATGTGATGAACAATTTTTGAAAATCCATTGATTTTCGTATATCTACAGGTATTTCCACTGTCTTCTATTGTAATCTATGATTTTCAATGCTATCAGTATGATTTGTTTCATTGATCACTGAAATATTCCAAAATAGATTAATATATAATGTTAATACAAAATAACATCATCTGAATCCGACTAATCGTGTGAATTCACCTTCATTTCCAGCCATGGGAGCTGACTCCCAAGCAAAGCCGATGCTGTGCGCCAAAACGGCCGAGCTGATCGATACTGGCATCTCGAACACCAAGCTAACTATGCAGACCTCCACGTGCAGTCAGCTTCCCAGCCTGACGGAACTTCGCGAGGAACTGAGCGCGCAGGATTCCACCCTCGATCCGGCTCAGTTCCAAAAAGCCCTCACCAGTTGTAGCAGTCTGGCGCACGAGCAGGAAGTCGACAAAACGCTGAAAGACATCGGGTCTCATACGCCAATCCTGCCGTCGGAAATCGGCACAGATTTCAACTTCAAACGAGAGATTGTCTGGAAAAATGTGATAGGTTTCGCTGCATTGCACATCTGCGGCTGGATCGGACTTCATTTGTCATTCTGGTTGTACTGTGACTGGCGGACGACCCTATACTGTGAGTATGGCATCGATTTTCGATGATTTGTCTGAATCTTAGTTGTCCCGTAAATTGCAGCTTTTTGGTTGATGTACATGTCCGGCCAGGGAGTCACGATGGGTGCCCACCGATTATGGGCCCATCGGGCGTTCAAAGCGAAACCTTGGCTAAGAGTGTTCCTGCTTTGGTTACACACGCTTGCCGGTCAAAACTGCCTATATGTGTGGGTACGGGATCATCGACAACATCACAAGTTCTCGGATACTGACGCGGACCCGCACAACGCCAACCGAGGATTCTTCTTCTCCCACGTTGGCTGGCTGCTCTCCCGCAAGCATCCCAAGGTAAGAACGAGCTTTTCTGAAACTCCAACATTAATAATCAAATCATCCGTTTCCCATTCGCAGGTCATCGAATACGGCAAGAAGATCGACATGTCTGATCTGGAAGCCGACCCGCTGATCATGTTCCAAAAAGAGTAAGTACAGTCATTGTCGATTTCAAATCAAGTTCGAGACCAATGCCACGCATGAGATGCATTCACTTTTTTTCCGTCCATACGAGAACGCTTTGAATAGAGATAGATCCACTCCCTGTTTCAACCCTGATATATTCACCCTGAGAAACACTCTTATGGATGAAATGTGCATCAATGGTAAAGATCACGCGAAATGAACTGCTGATGATAAAACACGACATCAACGAGAATCACCACAACAACAACAACATCAACAACACCACCTAAGTACGTGTTTAGAAGAGTTGAATACTCAACTCACTCACTAATCTTGGCATTGAAAACAATAAACGACGCCGGCTGCTATGCGGTGGCTGCTACGTTAAAATGATTGTTTGATGATTTCTTGCCCCTCGGCATCGCGTCGCGTCGCACCTGACGTTGGCTCTGAGTTGGCTCTGAGTTGGCTGAGGTACTTACGAAGTCAATGAATGTATTTGATGCCCGATGTTTGACGGTTAATTTTGGGCAAGGTCAAGTGGTACTTTCGTTTTGCGCCTGCCTGCACTTCAAACATACACGTCAAGTTCATCTGCGGCCTGTGTGCAATGCGCATATGCCCGTGTCCATGGATCGGAGCATCGGTAGCTCCGACGAGAAACATGCTGAACATTGACATTAGGTACGGCTTTTTTTTTTCATCCAAAGCTAACCACGGCCATCGAGCTGCCGTTGGCGGTTCATTGGCACACGTCTTTTTTGTTGTTGTGATTCTTAAGATAACCGTGAAAGCAGTTGAGCTAGTTGCACAATTCCAATTTTAAGCAGCGATCTTATGTGTCCACGAGTTGGTACTTGATGGTCGATTGGTTTCGACTTGGAAAGGACTTGTAATCTTGTATCTAGCCTAACAAAACAAACAAACTGTGCCCCGGTAAAATACTTGTAAATTTTATGCATGGTTCATTCGGTGACTTCGACGACGAGGCAAACGGCATTATTGTAAAGGAAAACAAAACTCGAAGTTTTATGCTAATATGGAGATGAACGGAATCAGCTGGTGTCTTTGTCGTCGTCTTCGTCGGTTGAATTGTGTAATGGTCACCATTAGGAAATTGACTGTTTAAATACATATGCGATGACACCTTCAACCAGCACAACTGAAAAGGTAGCCGAGATGGACCCAATCCGAACGAAGGGAGCTTTGGGCGTTGCTTTCCCGTAGGTCACCCATAAATTAGAGAGTTGTTAGTGGTTGCCTTGTAGCGAAGGGAACTGAAATATATTTTGAATAATAACCTCAAAATGGTTGCGTAAATGGCTACATTCAAAACACAATAAATATTGAAATGATTGATTTGTGATTTTAGCCTCGACGTTTCTTATTCCGAAAAAGATTGACCACCGGATTAATTGTTTCAACTATGATTCAAGTGAAAAAAAAAAGAAATTCGTTGTTCTAAATGATTAGGTCAATATGATATAAATTATATTGTTTTGTTTATTCCTCTGAAGCTTTTCAAAGGTCATAGTTCTTTGATCAAAGAACTGTTTTATCCGAAATTAATAGAAACATTTTTTTAAATACATAGTCACGCACGTGAATCAAAATTCGTAAATGCATGAATGATAAAGACATTGTCCTAACTTTCCAATGTTGGTACAAAAAATAATGTATCTTTATCATTGTTGCATACTCAATACAATAATGACAAATTGCATGGCAGTAGAATCAAGATATTAATGTTTCACAACATCCGATTGTTATTTAGGAAAGAGACAAGGCGTTGTTTGTAAATTGCTTTGTATGCAACAAAAATAAATTCATTAATGTCACATGTTGCATCTATCGAAAAAAGACAATGTTTAGTTTTATCCCTCTTCCTCTCTCAAACATTTTGTCGAGTTTTAGGGGATAGTTGGTGAAGATGGAAGATCGATACCTACTGCTTTAATGAAAAACATACGATTTGCAATAAATTTCAGTTTGTTCTGTTAACATGAACTGAAGTTTATCATGCATATTGTTTTAATATCATATAATATTTATTTTATTCCTAAAAAATTGAATTGCAACAGCTAGTGTTCATCTTTCCAACCATTGTCCGTTTCTAGCGACATTCCCCTATTTATTGCATACGTTTCATCAAAGCTTTTGCAATCCCGACTAGTGCTGTTCTTCCACTATTCGAGCGATCAGTAATTTGCGTTCCTTGTGGCATTTCCTCAGTGCATTTTGTTGCGTTATGTTGTTTAAAAAATAAATAAAAAATGGATTCTACATTTTTTAAAGAGGACAAAGAAAATGTGTCCCAAAAAGTTCGAAACATATTTCGTTCTGAGAATGGGGATCTTAGTTGTAGCCTGGGTCTTAATTGCAAGTTCAGTCCGAAAACGTTTCTGTTGACAAATTGTTAGCGCCATATCAAGAACTCTCACCCGGAGAGCTACAATGTGTTTCCGAGGGGTATGGGTTACTTTTGAAGATATTATCTAGAATATTTTCAAGCCATCGTGAGACGCGTCAAATCACATATGGATTCGATTACAAGATGAATGGTAGCCATACAGAGTGCTCAGGAAAACGCTGGCCACATCCGGGCATGCTGCGGGTACCTATGGAGATGTGGCCAGTTTTTGATCTGAACCAAAACATTCCGTGTGACATCTCTAATAACATTTAAATTCGATAATTGCCCAAAACCTTATTGGCATGTTCTAGGTACATCCGGGGAAAAGCCTTTTTTTATTGGACCAGAACATATCATGCTACACCCCAAATCACATACGAAATCCAAAATATGAGCAATAGTGGTAGAATCAAGTGTCAAGAACTACATTGGCCACATCAGGACACATCTGGGTCAGTGATGATAAATGTACTATATTTTTTTGTTCCTCTTCAGCTCAAAACCTAAAATCTACAATTTTATCTGTAGATAATTCAACAATACCAAGTTGCGATATGCATTGAACCACGTTTATTGAATCTTCTGGAAAGTCAAAAGATATTATGTGATAATTTGGGATAATATTATTCATTATAAGTTTGCCTTGCAGCTAAAAAAGATACAGTTACAGTTGGTTCAGCCAAATCGGAACCAAGAGCCTATCGAGAATCATCAATTTTGTTCGACATATTCAATCATAACTTTTCAACTTAAAGATGCATTCTTGAAGTTTATAACCAACAACCAATTTGAGAGATTCATATCCATAATGTGCCAAAAAAATATTCTGTGAGGATTGACTATCCAATAATGTCGGTTGACCTAAAAGAAGATCCACTGAACATGGTTGAATACATATCGTATATTTGTATAGCCTAAAAAGCTACAGTTAATATTTCAGCTCCTAATTTTTGAGCTCCAGAACTGTATGGTTGGTAAAGAACATCCCAGATCATCTCATAATGTCTGCTGACTATCCAGAAGACTCAATAAACATGTTTGAAAACGTATCATAACTATGTGTAGCCGAAAAAGGTACAGTTACAAATCTAGATCCTATGTTCAGTACTCCAGGACAGGTAGGATGACTTAGAATATCCCAGATAATCTCATAATGTTGGTTGCTCGTTCATAAGATCCAATGAACATAGTTGAACACATATCGTACATTTGCACATGTGAAAAAGCTACAGTTTCAATGGTAGATCCTAATCTTTGAACTAATGAACAGCCTAGTATGCCCCAGAACATCCCAGATTTCATCATAATGTTGGTGGAAGTTCCAGAAGATCCATTGAATATGGTTGTATACATATCGTAAATTTGAATAGCCGTGAAACTACAGTTACAACTGTTGATCCCAAGATCTTAGCTTCAGGACTGTTTGGATCACCTAGAACATCCCAGATTATCTCATTATGTCTGCTGACCTTCCAGAAGACTCAATTAAAGTGGTTGAATACATATCGTACATTAGTATAGCTGAAAAAGCAACCGTTACAGTTGTATATCCTCAGTTCTGAACTCCAGGACAGCTTGATTGACCTAGAACATCCCAAATTATCTCATAGTATCGGTTGACCTTTCAAAAGATGCAATCAACTTTATTGATTACATATCGCTAATTTGGATAGTTAAAAAGCTACAGTTGCAATTGTAGATCCTAAGTTAAGAACTCAAGAACAGTTTGGATTACCTAGAACATCCAAGTATATCTCAAAATGTCTGTTGACCATCCAAAAGATTCAGTTAACAAGGTTGAATGCATATCGTAACTTTGTATAGCCGAAAAAACTATAGTAACAACTGAAGATTCTATGTTCTGTACTCCAGGACAGTTTGGACAACCTAGAACATCCCAGATTATCTCATTATATCTGGTCATCTTCCATAAGATTGAAGAATAAACATGGTAGAATAGATATCGTAACTTTGTGTAATCGGAAAAACTATAGTTACAACTGTAGATCCTCTGTACTGAACTTCTTTATGTTCAGGATGTTCTGGGTTGAAAACCAGGCGTTAAACGCACATATTTTTTATTTTGCCCTGATAAAATAGTCAATTTGCAACAAGTTTGCAGAAGATAGTGTTCGCTTTTGTTCTGTGTGTGATTTCATATAGGCATTTTTCTTTAGGTGGAAGTATATCCACTACAAATTTTATAATTATTCAGATCAGTAATTTGTTCGACAGCAACAACTGATTGTCGCTATTTTTCCTGTTGCTGATACACAACCCGGTAACAACTTGACAGCTCCAGAGTAAAGTCAATGTACCCCGATAATTTTGGTTCACTGGTTCTGTCAAATCAAATGAAACCAAGAACAAATTATGAATTGAACGTCTTTCGTACATCGACTGTTATTTTCAAAGCTGTGGAGCACATATTCGTGCTTGATGAATACAATGCTGACGATATGTTGTTGCTTTTCCTTAATGTTAAATCGTGGATATTTTTACCCTTTTCACAGAGAATATATTGGAGCATTGACACACTCGAGACTTAGACTACTAGCCAAATATTGAATAATTTTTGCCATTTTTAAAGAAGTAATATTGATAACTGCTTCATTATGGGTGAAACGTCAGTTTTCTTGCGGAATAATCCAAAGGAATATTATTCGGCAAGGAAAAGTGACAGCACCATTATGATTACCTGGTCAGACATTACTAACGTTACGAAGTATGTCCTTCTTTTCAGCTGCATACAAGGTAAGTAATTCGGAGAGTAAAAGCATTTCTCGACCATTACTCGTCCTATCCTAATGCACATTACTTTTGAGCTGCATACTAGCCTTTACTTAGATTCCTCCATACTAAATTAATATTTTATTTTTAATAAAAAAACATTTTTACTTTTAATAACAATGACCATTTCTAGGTTTTTTTTTCATTAGGGCGAATCTGCAGTTGAGAGACTCTCTTTGATTACTTTCTCTTCCATGCATATTCCATTCAGCGTTACGTTTTTCATTTAACTATTTGTAGAGTATGGTAGCCAGCACTGTTGTATTTCTATCTGTACTAAAGAATCCATCAAAAGATTTATAATAGCGCTGTAATAAATGAAAGAGAGCGAGAGAGGAGGAGCCTCTCATTGTTAGATTCGCTCTTTTGAAAAAAAATCCTAGATTTGTTTCTCTATATGTGCCAAATTCTGTAAAATTAAATTTAGGAAAATTTCAATGAAAAAAAAAGCAAAAGGAAAATTTAATGATGTCAAAATAAGTCATGGTTTCTGTTTTTCGGCTATTTTACTTCAATCGTAATAAGTTCAGAACACAAATTCTCAAACCGACCTTACCGGAAATATTCAAAATCCACGTAAACAATCTCCCTGAACTGTCAAAACTACATTGATGACGCCATCGTGCAAAGATCTATACTTTTCAATATGAGACACTCTGTAACCTTCAGCACAATGGAAGGCCAGCGTAACAATATCTCTCGTTTCTCTTGCAATCACACATTATGGATAGGATTTTTTTTATCCCTGTGTGTTTGAAACAGGAAGTTAAAAGTTTAAGGTTCATCAAAAACAACAATGAATTATCGGCTTCGTAAAGGTAACGCAATTAAACCTAACAAACAAATAAACTAGCTAAAAAAACATCAAGTTTTATGCTTGGTGCTGCGAGACGTGTAGCGTGTAAATAAAAATAATCTATCTTCATTATTTTTTATACCCCTTCTCACTTCATTTCATTCTCTCTCTCTCTCTCTCTCTCTCTCTCTCTCTCTCTTTGTCTCTCTTTGTTTGACTTTCTCTCAATTCCATTCTCAAGTAATGATGATTTACATTTGATATAATTGAAAGCAAATGAATGGTAAGAAAGCCTCATAAACATTACGCCTTATTAAAAATTTGTTCTTGCACTGTTTTGAACATCCACACAAAAGGAAACGAAAACACGTATCCCAAAGTTAAAATGAGGTAGTATCAAGAATGGATGGCCCTTTTGTTTATGCACGGTAGAGCCATCTACAATTTGTAGATGGGTACGTGAAACTAAGCTCATCTGTCAAGATGCTCGGGGGTTGCTGATACAGCATTGTTGCTATCGGTAGTGTGTTGCAATAATGACAAAACGTTATTTTGTCGCTGTTACATGAAAACAAGATCGTTGCAACATGTGAGCGAATCACAACATTTACTTACAGCAACTTGTCTCTTTCCCATCATCGATGCAACATTTTGTTGTTTTCTTCGTGTTTTGTTGCAATAAATTCAAGCTACAACATATCATTGTTGAATAATGAGAGAATAACGGGTGTATCACTCATCAAGGTTATCTTATGTTTTTAGGTACACAAAGAGAATATTTGACAGATGATCACTAGTAACCGCGAGTAAACTCCTTCAAATTTAACTTGAACAGCTTATCCTTTGACAGATAGACCTATATCGTCAGCGTCTTACAGACTTCTCCAGTGTACATGTTCAATACCACTTTCACTGATTCTTCTTTGAATTTAGCAATCAAGTGGCAATATATTATGTGTGTACGGAAAACCCAAGGAAAAGAAGAAAGGCGAACTAGGAAATGAGAACTGTGCCGATCCCTATAAAAAAAAACAAAGCCCATACGAAATACGTGAAGCGACAAGGAGGGTTGAAAATAGGATTTTATTTACATAACGTACTTTATGCACGATCCCCTATGTGATTGAATGTGCGTCATTCTCTAGCGGATTTATTTTTATCAGCTGCTACATTCGCAAAATTTGAATTCAGGAGCTATGATAATCACCGTAGTTTTCTCTTGCGCTATCTATCTCTAGCCTGAATATGGTTTTCGCGGTTCGATGTTTGCTTTCGAAGATAAGATGCTAACGCAGTTTCTTCGAAAATGAAATGATTTCTCTTAATGTGATCGGTTGTAGAGCACAAAAGTTTGATCGAATTTCCAAATACGACTTGATACAATTAATCTAGTTTTAACATCTGGAGTTATTACATCTGTACAGTGAAGTTGATTTTTTTAGTTGTTCTGCTGGATTTTAAAAAAATCAATCATTCATTTTCATATTCATTTTCGTTTTCAAGTACAAAAGGGGGTCATAGGGCAAAGTCTCTAGCGATGAAAAAGGGTAAAAGGGTAGACGCATAGATTTGGTACCACAGAATAATAACCATAGGTGTCAAGTGAATCCTGCTTAAGATACCGGATAGTAAGAGGTTGTTGAAAATAAGGGATTTCGACCCTAACCTGTGACCTTCCGAATCAAAAATCAATCAAAAACAGAATTTCAACGTAATAAGATGGATGTGTCTAATTTGGTAATCCAATACTTATTTTATTATCAGTAGTTTACTTACTTGGTGTAACTTTTTGATTTATGACTTTAATTCAAGAGACTACTAAAGCAAAGCTAACCGATACAGATAAGAATTGTTTTATGGTCTAACCTCCCTAAGTGGACCCTCCACGTCCCACTCTTTTTATAAAACCCTAGCCTTTAATTCTTTGTCAGCATCTGTCATAAGTAACACTTTTCGATGACCTTTGTTCAGTTCGAAAAGTCTGATCCCTGGCTTAATAATATGTTGTTAGTGTTAGTGCTATGATCACAGCTGTCATATAGAACAAACATTGAAATTGTGATATATATTTGATCCTAGAGGGTTTGAGCTGTTTAGTGGAATACCTGTAACTAGAAATTAGAAGAAAAAATAGTATTTTCCATTTAATTCCAACTACCTTTGCTTATCTTGTCAGATATGCGTATTTCGTCTACAATGTGCAGACTTCTTCAGTGTTTCGTACTAGTCACAGTCGAGTTATTAGTACGAGGCACTGACGAAGTCTGCACATTATAGACGAAATACGCGTATCTGCCAAGATAAGCAAAGGTAGTTGTTATTGAATGGTAAATACTAATTTTTCTTCTAATTTCAGTTAAATATATTTGAATTTTCTGCACCTGAGAAAAGCGCTAATGTACCACTGATGGCTTTGTGATAATTGTTCTAGCGATATATTGTGTGCACTCTGTTTTGATGCGCACATGGGAGAGGAACTATCTCCTTTTTGGGTTTGTTTTGATTCGCAACGGCTGATATCACTCATGTTTTCAGACGTTGCGAATCAAAACAAACTCAAAAAGGAGAGAGTTCCTCTCCCATGTGCGCATCAAAACAGAGTGCACACAATATATCGCTAGAACAACTATCACAAAGCCATCAGTGGTACATGAGCGTCTTCCAAACGTCTTCTTTTGCCTGTTGAAGTGGCGGACTTGTCCGTGCTTCGACCTACCCCGCAGTGGGATGTTAGGCAAGTTGACGTCTTTGGTTCGAGTACCACTGAACACATGCCCTTTCGCTCAATTTCCAATACAAAAAAAAATCTGTTCTATTTCCAAACTGCCGCACACTGACGGAACTTTCAACACTTTCTCTTCATATTCTAGCCAAAAACATTAATGTTCACTCTTGGTGCCTCATGGTGATGAGCGAACTTCTCCTTCTACATCATAATCGTTACTCCACGCACGGAGAATACATAACATAACAATTAAAGTATGTAAACCATAAATGGTGGTTACCATTAATCGTACTGGTGCGGATCAGTATCGCAACGCTTCACTGTGTTTCTGTCCGAGGTCTCTACGTTAGCGACGACGAGAAAAACTTGAGTGATATCAGACGTGATATCAGACGTTTAAGCAATATCGTGAATTTCTAGGTAATTGAAGCTGAAATATAGGAATAAATTATTGAGTATGGTGCATTACGATGTTTTCGTTGTAGATCAAATGTGATTTTAATTCTAAACGATGGTTTTTCATGATATTTTAAACCTTTTCCAATATGATGCCAAGACGACTTCAGGGTAAAACGCCCGTTTTATTGCTCAATATGCACCCTAAAATTGGGTTAAAACGCACCACAACACTGCACTATGGTACGAATGAACAAATTTCGCGACAAAAATCGATAACTCAAAAACCATTAACTTTAGACAGATGATGTCTTCTGGAGATTTAATTTAAAAAATAAGATCTATCTTTTGATTTGGGTGGTGACTAGGGTGGCCCTTTTATACTGATAATAAAATTTTCAACTTCTTATTCATATGATTTAGAGGGTTTTTTCGCTTGTTCAGAATTGTAGATATTTTAATTTAATGAAATTTTGCATATGTAAATACATAAATATAATTAGAAAAATGTACATAAAATGATGTAAATAAATGTAAGTAAACAAATGTGAATGTGTTAACACAGACAAACATACATAACACTTGCAGTTTCTTTCATCGACTACGCATTGAACATCCACTTCAAATGTTTCTTAGTCGGTAATATCGCCAGAGATAGCGCGTATACTCGATTTTCTTACGTTTAACGTTAACACACTACCGCCATTTATTCAGCTCAATCATCCATCACAGTGTGCTGAACAGAACGCGCAGGTGTATTAGTGACGATGATTTGTAATGTCAAATGTTCGATATGTTATGTCTGTTTGTCTGTGATATATTTTTTTATTAAAAAAAAGGAAATGGATTAACATAAAAATATAAACATTTTCATAAAAAAAAAAAAAGTTAATGGTTTTCGAGTTATCGATTTTTGTCGCGAAATTTGTCCATTCGTACCATAGTGCACTGGTATATTATGCACCACATTAATGGGATAGTATGCACCGCTTGTAAAAAGTAAAAACACAGCTATAAAAAGTTACTCATTAGATGTGTAAAGTTGCAACATATCGCCACGTCCTCTTAGCTCTGTTTGGTTGTCAAACAGCCAATGGCTATAGAATAAAGACGTTGCGCAACACGTTGTGATATGCTGCCAACTCCTCATTATATACACGCTTAGAAAAAAGTACCCAAAGGAGCAGTTAAATGTGGGTAGCACGTTGGGTTTATTTGTGTTTATCTACCATTGGGTTCAAATTACTTACTTTTGAGTAGAATTTTACCAGAAGTAAGTTTTGTATACCCAACATTGGCTTCATACATTTAACCGCTCTACTGAGTATTTTTTTCTTAGCGTGTATACGTATACATAACGACACAGTGCATTTTGCCCCAGTTTTAGTTTCGCATGCTTTTGTCTAAATATTCTGAAAATACGTGGAATTATAGTGAGGTTTTGACACTATCTTGATGTTTTGTTGTTTGCGATATATGTGAAGTGGATTTATTATAAACCATGGATATTAACGCTTGTTAAAAGCTTATTTAAATAACACTAGTATTTACATGTGAGTAACAGTCGGGACAATTTCTTCAATTTTGATCATATTTGGTGTATATAGTGCCTTAGCCTACTACCAAATTATGAGTTATGCTGTTTTATTTAAAATTCGATAAAATATAATTCCATTAAATCTATAGTTTTAAAGATTTGAGCATATTTATTGAGTGGGTCATTCTACCCCACCAGTGCATTTTGTACTGTTCTCCCCTACACGGTTATTCTGAGGTAGTCATTGTTTGACTACATTCTATGCGATTCAATGCATTCCAATTTCAACACACGATTCAACTTCGGAATGACTTCAGTATTTTCAAACACTTACCTAATAAATAACAGATATGGAACAGCTAATGGTAGATATTGTACAAAAAGGCGGGTGGTGAATAATTTAGCGGTAATTGAATAATTGCATGTGAAACCCAAGATAGAAAGAAGCTCGGTACTCGGTGTTTGAGCAGATATGACGTTGTGGTAAGTCCAGAAGCTTAACTGAAGATGCTTATTATTTGATGAGGAAATGCTAAATGAGCACTACAGCTTTAATAGAACGGCTGCAATATATCGAAGACTCACGTAAATTCAACGTATGCTCCTCGATCTTCACATCCTTACTTCTCCTCGAATTTTGAAGCCTTAGCACAGCTTCCATCGCCGTATCCGAATAATCACAGGAACAGTTGTTAATAATTGAAGGCAATCATTAATTCATTTGCGCCATATGGTGCGCCGGCATTCACGCACATCTATATAATAAACAAACAAGCCCCGCTCTCTGTACATCGGAAAGTTCATAAAACCACGGAAGAAATCCATCCATCAACAATAAGAATACAAGTTGCTTTTTGCTGAATTTGCAAAACCTCACCCAAATTATCCGTCCAATCAACCGCTAGCAGGAAACATTGATACGATCATCACCGCACCACGCGGGTAACTCGCCAATATTTAATTACCGAATCCACTAAAGGCACACTACAAAAAAGCAGACCTCAATTCCGTCTGCCTAAAACGAGCTAAAACAAAAAGCACCAAGAATCACATCTCAAGTACCTAACCCCATTTGTCATGGCTTTAAGTTTTTCATTTGAGTCTCGCTGTCTGTTTGCGATCCTTCCTCAGCGCTGCGATCAAGAACGTGTCTAACGACCACAGCAGTACGTACAACACGGATACAATTGCACGAAAGGATCACTCCTAATCGCGGTTCAAGTCATGGTCAACGCAACACTCAGCTTAGGTTCTGCGTCAAGTGTTCCGCACAACAATGAGCTGTATGTGTATTTGCTATTAGAGATGTGCACAAAACACCAAGATTTACGACTCTTTTTCACCACTAAGGCCGCCTCTGATCGACTAACTGACGGACTGACTGCAGCGGGGAACCGTTCTCTCATGTAGCACCCTCTTTCGGCATACGATCATGGTGATTATTTGCTTGCCACACATTATTGTGATTATTCCTTGGTGTAATTTACGGCTTACGCCTTAAACACACGATCGGTCTCATGACGATGGTTTGATGACCCTGGAACAAACAGACTTGGATTTCGCTTCGGAAGAGAAGCGTCAGTGTTTTTAGAGTGATTTTCGTACAGCTGATGGCCTTCCGCGATAAGTGATGGGGAATCACCAAGCCACAGCAACATCTAGATAAATTAGCAAGCAAATGAGATCATTTGAAGATGCGTCCTCCGGAAATTAAATTTAACGAAGCGAATGCGTTGAGTAGAAACGAGTGACGCTGGAGAACCTAATGAAAATTATTTGGTAGACGTGTGCCAGAGAGGTTTAGGTGAACTTCACATGCTACCCGCGGTGGTCTACGGGTGACGCGTAATTAACTATTAACGGTCGAGAATTGTTAGATTGCTAAGGTGTGATGAACATAAATCAAAAAGTTATTGAAAAAAATAATAATGCTTGCCCTGTCGTCGCCCTGTCTGTGGTGTTTTATAGTGATGCGCTATTTATTGTCGGTATAGAAATCTTAAAAATGGTAACAGCAAAACTCGGTCTACTAAAGGCACTAGCTAACCAGTCCCAACTGTTTATTTGGCAAAAGATCAAGTCACCTACCTCTAAATTGTCCGAGTGCTACATTTTTCTAATGACTCGCTTGCCGTCGGCATTAGAAATAAGGTATGCGCACAGCACAATCTAGCCAGTGTCATTTGGCTACATCTTTCCTATCGTTAAATGTATAGTTAAAACCAATACAGTTAAGGAAATTTCCATTTATTTGTAATGTCTTAAAAAACGCTTTGTTGACATTTGAGCTTTGTTTAGGAAATGAAGTCAAAGGAACAACAAGCACGTGAACAAATTCTGCCCAAAATGTAAAGCGAAATCCGTCGGAATTACACGCACGACAATAAGGAATGTACACACCAAAAATTAGTCGTCGAAAATGCCTTAATACAGTCTTCTGCCTGGTACGCATTAGCCAATACAAACACCACTATATGAATATTAATGTTTGTGTGCAATGAAAACTTGTTTCGTTCTGCAGAGTTTCGTTCGCAAGTTGTCAACACGAGACACACTCAGAAGATCTGATGTATTGAAAATAAAGATACATAGTCCATTGTTCGAACAAAATTAGTGAACGTTTGAAAACGGTCCGTAACCGGTTGTTCGGCGAAGCCCCGTTTTATGTTGGAACAGGAGCATTGTACGGCCTTCATGCCAACTTATCGAATGGATTTCTTGATTTTATCAATCAACTGTGTTTGCAATTCGTGGCTTTCCAGTTATTTTTCTACATCGAGGAGCCTAAAATCCCGGAGAAATCTTCGATTAGGCGACATTGAGGCAGGACTTGTTGGTTTTGGTTGTTGGGCACAAATGGGATGAACGATTGAGTATTTGGCGTTATGTGATGACACTTTATCCGGCAAAATCACGTAAAGCCAGTGCTCGTTAAAATTTAGACACCAAAATAACAGCAGCAAAAAATTAAAAATAATTCAACAAAACCGATAGTTTATTTTACAATAAAAGCATTATATCTACACTGAAACAGTTGATTATAATGTGGATCCTTCTTTCTGTAAACTCTCGAACTTTCTGTGGAGCACCCGCCATCAGGTTCCGTATGGTATCCTCAGATACGATCGCCGTGACAATTCTTCATCTTCTCTTGAAATCATCAGTACCATTAGCTTTCTTCTTCGTTACGAAGAGTTTCCGCTTAACTAGTGAACAATACTTCTCATTGCTGGCGTAGTTCTAGACAGTTTGGTGAATTGAGTACGTACTTGACCTCTTCTACCTTATACAATCCATGATAAATTTCTGCATAGTGGCAAGAGGCCAAAGCAGAGCTGGAGAGTCGTGACTTCGATGAACGGTAGCAACCACTTTTGCAGACATTCTTGCTCGTACACATCCTTTGCGATAGTGCTGGTATAGACGAAACTTTAGATTATCGACCACAACTACACATGGCCTGCCAAATAAATCACTTCTTCGGGAATGTGGGCACTAGGCTGATGCAAAATTTGAAATATTTGCTCCCTGCTTAATCGACGCCAATTTGGGTCCTGATAGTCCCCAAAAAATTTTAAACACATTTGGTTTTAATTTGGTTTTTTAATTTGGCTTGCACACGCTATTCAAAGTTTGTATGGGAATTAGTATGAAGAATCTCAAACTTACATTTCCTGATCCCTAACATCTTGATATTATGTCCTTAAACCAAATTTTATAAAGATTCATATAGTGTAAGTTGTCAACTATCAAAATGCCGAAGACACCTGACATGTAAATTTTATACAAAAATAGTTATTCAATAAAACATAAAATACACACTTTAAGTATGATGTTTTATTCTTATTTTTGTTTTCTTATTATTTATATGTTTTTTATATTTTATATTTATATATTTTATGTATTTTATTTGATTTATATTATTATATATATTTTATATATTTTATATTTATATATTTTATGTACATTACATATTTTTACTTCTTATTATTATATTTGTTGAATAACTATTTTTGTATAAAATTTACATGTCAGGTATCTTCGGCATTTTGATAGTTGGCAACTTACACTATATGAATCTTTATAAGATTTGGTTTTAGGACATAATATCAAGATGTTAGGGATCTGGAAATGTAAGTTTGAGATTCTTCATACTAATTCTCATACAAACTTTGAATAGCGTGTGCAAAGCCAAATTAAAACCAAATGTGTTAAAAATTTTTGGGGACTATCAGGACCCAAATTGGCGTCGATTGCTTAGGGAGCAAATATTCTCGAATTTTGCATCAGCCTAGTGGGCACCTTCTTTGTCCAGAAATGCTCGGCACCGGCGTGTTTTGGATTGCGGTGTAAAAAGCCAGACCCGGAAGCTGTTTAAAAGTCTTCGAGTTTCGTCGTCCATTATTATATGAAGAAAATGTTTGCAACAAATTGCGTAAAGTGCCGTAGCACGACTTGTTGCGGTGAAATTTTGGTTTTCGTTACGGTTGGGCACCTTTTTCACTTTGTACGCCATCACGGTAAGCTCTCCCTTTACCCATTAATGGGTACGATTTATTATTATTGTTATTCCTCCTGTGCATTTTTTACGCATTTTATTGAAAACGGTGTCTACCCATTAAATGGGTCTACCCATTATTTGACAGCTCGGTTTTCTTGAAGGCAATATGCAGCAAACACAATATACGCGGCGGAAGTTGTCGTGTTTTGCCGTTTAATTGATTTGAGAAAAAATCTTCCGCCCCTGTACTTACTGCAGTGGTTATCACAAGGATTGTATTTTTTCAGTATTTATTAGTTGAGGATTCTGGCACAATATTTCATCTAAATTACTGAAACTAGGTAGTTTGGCAGACGAAATAATATTGTAAGAAAATATAATCCATTAGTGAACCGAGCTTGAAAATGTTCAAATCGTCACTAGCGCCACACCAGCAGTTGCTGGGTTCAAGAACTATATCTCTCTTCACTCTCTGGTTTTCTACCCCATCTCGAACTCGATACTGAAAGGGCACTGTTGTTGGTATTTCCGCAATGCGGTTAGAAAATGCTCCGATACTCACATCTCTTCTTCCTTAGCCAATTTTTTCTGATCGAAAGACCACTGACTGTGCACCGTTTGTATCTTTTTTAACAACTGTGTTTTATAGGAACAATCCCTAAGCTACTAATAGGAAAAATGCTAGAATCTCGGTTTCAGTTTCATATATAAAAAGTTATACCATCAAAGTAATTATTGTAATGGTTTAATCTACAACTACAAAAAGTTTGATTTTCGAATTTTCAGAAAATAAAGAACCACCTAGTTGTCATTCCGCACACCAAAAAAGAAGCGCCTTGTTATTTGAAACAACTTTGTAGAAGACAATTTTGCTCCAAACTTCAAATTTAGCTGAAAATGGATCTTCCCAGCTAAATTCGCCTTCTGCACCTCTGTGCATTGGACTGTTCCAGAAGGTATTGGTAGCGAAAGTTTAAGAACCTCAAACCAATGGGCATTGAGAATTCAAACAAATTGACAGAAAATATGAATAAGATCCTTGTCAAGAGAAGCGTCCTGGAGATATCAAAGCAATCATTACAAAGGATACCGAAGTAAAGTTTAAGTCTATATTGTTATATACACTGAAAACATATCACTTCACTACTGAAGCACTCCCAGATATTTTCCAATAGTGGTTTTTACATGAACATCACAGCAGAAAAAGAAAATACTACACAATACTTGACTAATCATTCACATTTCAATGTAACGCCACAAAAAGATTCAATTTCATCTTTGCAGAGCATTTTCCACTTCTGAATCGCATAATTGAGTGAATTTCTTTGTGGATATTCTTACTGATAATGTGATCTTAGGACATAGCTTACCAATCAGACCAGGCTGGTGCAGCCTGCCAGTGTAATACGGCAGTTGTCTCTCTATTGCATTCGGTCCATGCCGTACTTCGTCAACTCGCTTGTTCTGCCAGGCAATCATCCATACCTGCTCGTTGCGCGTCTCTTCTTCTTGTACCCGTCGGATCGTTTTTGAGAACCATTTTAACTGGGTTGTTGTCCAACATTCTCACGAGCGTCTACTTCCATCGTATGTCGACCGATTTTAGCATTGGTACGAGAGGTTCTCCCAGCAACTGATGCAATTCGTGGTTCATCTACCTCTTCCACGTTCCGTCTTCCATCTGCCTCCACCGTAGATCGTACGTAGTATTTTTCCGTTCAAAGACACCAAGGCCGCGTTGGTCCTCCACTAGCTATGTCCATGTTTTTGTCGTAGAGAGACAACTACTGGTTTAATTAATGTCTGTGGATGGTCAAGTTTGTAGTTCAAGGAACTTTGTTCGATCTGAAAGGTCCTTCAAAATCAAAGTAGCACGACGTTGGCCAGCCTTCCTTGTATTTCTCTCTGCTGGTGTCGTTATCGGCGGCTTCAATGAGCCTGGGCAGATACGACGAATTATCTACTACCCCGATTTCATCACCGTTTCATCTGAACCGTGGAAGATGCCAACATTGTCTTCTCGTGAGTTCTTCCTTTCATGTATTTTGTGTTCAATGCAATGATCACAAGCCCAAGCTCTGCCATCGCCTCAAAGTTACGTGTGCCACGATACTACCGTCAAATGGCGAAGCCAAATAGTTGGACAAATTTCCTGATGCAATGCACGTTAAGCAAACACGACAATCCATCACCTAGCCATAACCTCTTCGAGATCTAGCGAATCAAGACGATCCCTGGTACTGACGAAACATATCACTCGATCCATCATTGCTTTGACCACCTGCTTCAGTATATGTTAGTAAGTATTCAAAAGAGCCAACAATGTAACCTACCCAGGTAACCAACACAAGTATTAAAGATATGCAGTAAATCAACTCTATATCTGCATTCCAGATGCTATATTAAATATCAGCATCTTTGAAAGCGGTGGTTGTAAAGCTGCATTTGTAAAAACTATTAAATGCTTCTAATGTAACAGCGTTTGAATGCAAATAGCATTAATGAAGCATTATCATAGCATTGCAGTAAAGCAGTCGTAATATTGACCAAACGTGGCATTGAAAAGGCATTTACGGTGACTTGAATGCTTGATGTTGCCGTAAAGACGCTTTGGAACTGCTTATTGGTTACCTGATAGGCCACCTTGCACTGAATTGCAGTTAGGTAAATTTCGTGTTTTTCTTTAATGTTTCTTACCACGTTTCAAAATTCTTCAATGCGTGTGGACAATGCTTAGCTTGTTAACAATTTTTCAAGACAAAAAAAGACAATCCCAACACCACAACCAATCAGCCTCCACCAGTGTGTCTTTTCTGCCAACCGTCAGCGCAATGTGCTTGTGGAAAAGACTCGCCGACCGAGCATAAAAGGTAGCATAGTAGGCCAACCTGTAGACCATAACTGTTTTATTCGGCAATGACAAAACTACCTCGCAGGCAATGCGAAACAGCCGGGGTCAAAGAAGAAATGACAAATTAAGCACACTGACGAATAGAATATAGGTGTCGCCTCCAAAGAGTGCGGTAGTTCAGCTCCGGATCCATGGGACAGTGTAACCAATTGTGGTCGACTATTTTCCAGGCAGTTTAACTTTTTTTTTCTTTGAATTTCCACAACTGGAAAAGCAACGAACTTAATCGATTGCATGTTCTGAAAAAGCCTGCATCGAAGGCGGATTGTTGCCTTGAAGCTCAACCAGTTGTCACCTTGATACAGTTTCACGTAAACGAGCCCTACTGAGAAACGTATGTGATTAATGTATAGACCATCGAATTAATCCGCATCGTATGGTCCGAAACATGGTTACGAAACTACGATTTCCAGCCTGTCCTGGTGGCAGCCGGCTTGGTAAAATTAGAAAACTTGATTTTCTGTCGTGAAAACTGAAAGCGTGAGCTGTGATTGAGTCTGGGCAGTTTATCGATAGATCTAACCTTCGACTGCGCAAACGCCAGTTGAAATGGTATGCCTGAAGCGGACATTGTCAGTAGGGGAGGATGGTACAAAACGCAATTGCTGCATAACATCGTGAATAACTAGGAAGGGAAGCTGAAATTTTGGAATAAATTATTGAGTATGGTGCACATATGTGCCAGACTGTCGTAATTTAAACCTTTTCCAATTTGGATCCCAAGACGACACCGGGGTAAAACGCTCAGTTCAATTGCACAATATGCACCTGCACCAGGCAGACGCACCACAACACTGGGATATGATGTAACTATACATTATTGGGATAGCACGCACTGCTTGTACAAAATAAAACACGGGTGATAAAAAGTTACTCATTAGAGGTAAAGTTGGTTGATACCATCACGTCCGCTGCAGTACGGCGTCAGAATAGAATATTGAGCAAAACGTGGTGATATGTTGCCAACTCTCACCATATACAACACGCATAGTAGCATCAAATTATCATTTTTTGGGTAGAATTAATTTAGAAGTGTTATTTATACCCAAAGTTTATCTATTATCAACATGTAGAGGTACATTCAGCACAATTTCTTCAATGTTGACTCATTTTTGGTGTATTTAGTGCGTTGTCACTAAAAATTATCAGTTATGCTGTTTTATTTGGAAAATTGATAAAGTTTCTATCTTTATTAAAGCTGTAGTATTGAAGATTTCAGCATATTTATTGAGTGTCATATTCTACCTCATCACAAAAAGACTTTAATCACTTCAATGAAGCGGAAAGAGAAAACGGAAGTGCTGATTGATGGCTGGCCCCAATTGATATTGGTGAATATTAATGAAAATTTTGACAGTTTCTCCCATAAGTTTTTTTGTCAATTGTCAACGGGAAAGCGAACGTTTCTGCATACAGCGTTTGATGGTGATGATCATTTTTCATTTATTAGACGATGCGAGCATCAGACGAACTAAACTATTTTTTTTTTGTCGAATTGCTTTATGGGAAAACATTTTTCTGCCTTGAAATACAAGTTCATTTGTTGGCACCTCAAGGCACAGTATCCAAATTATCTCCCATAATGAATCCAAATTCGCAAGAAGACACCGAGTGATGATAAATTCAGGTAGCTCCTGTTAAAGTACCCTAAACAAAGAATAGAGTCCAAAACTAATCAATAAGACATTTTCAGCCTCTGTTTTCAGCAAAAATCAAAGAGTGCCTTATTTTGCAGTTTGATTTTTCTTCCATCATATAACAAACTGCTTAATTCAAATTTCAATGAATTTATTAGAAGCATTTTAAAATGTTCGTCCTGTACACCGTTAAAAGCATGATAGTATCTATGTGTCCACACATGAATTTTTGTGAATACATCACAAATAGATATCTATTTGTAACCACACATACGTCTTATGTGTACAAATAACAACTACACCAAACTTCATATGTGTATTTCAGAGGGTTGAAAATGATATACAGGAATATTACATGGAATTTTGCCAATAAATATGTAAATATGTGGTTTTTACCGTGTACTGCAAACCATGGGAGCCTCAGATTTATTCAGATTTATCACCACTCGGTATTTCATCTTTTCTTAACTGTATTGGTCTATTAGGGGTTAAAGTTTGTTTACAAAGCAAAGAACTGCATTGAAATCATAGCGTTTATTCAGATTTTTGAGATTCTTTAAATGGATAATTTTGACTCATTTTGATGGAACGAACAATAAAAAGTGGGTGGAATGTCTCAATTATCAATTAGCATAATAAAAGAAGAAGAACTTTCGAATTTTATTCAACATAAAAT